>CAUYQG010144236.1:0-25710 GCA_963574415.1 Tarsius wallacei | reverse complement strand
ATACTGCAAGAGAATAATACAAATAAGCTGAGTAAAAGGATGGACCCATGTAGTTCTGCTGTAATTCAGTGAAAAGTTGAGCAAAAATGGTCTTCTATATGTATTATGGTTGTTCAACTATTTTAATGATGTACTTTTTTGTACAGTAAACTAGACTTTTATTTTATTTTATATTTTTATTTATTTTATTTTATTTTTTTGAGTTGGAGTCTCACTCCGTCGCCCAGACTGGAATGCAGTGGCCGCTCCAGGCCACCGCAGCCTCGACCTGCTGGGCTCCGGCGATCCTTCCGCCTCAGCCTTCGGAGTAGCCAGAACTACAGGAGCGCGCTACCACGCCCAGCTAATTTTTTTGATTTATTGTAGAGATGAGATTTCGCCTGCCCAGGCGGGTCTCGAACCCGCGGGCTCAGGCAATCCACTCACCTCAGCCTCCCAAGGCGTGGTATTACAGGCTGAGCCACCGAGCCCGGCTGTAAACTATACTTTTAAATCACAAAAATAATATTTCTTCAGTTTTCCTGTTTGGGGTCAAGATCTCATTAATAAAAGCATCAAATCCCAAGTGGTTAGCATTCTTTAATTAATTCTTTTTAATTTCCCAGAAATTCCAAGATTCTTTTTTGTTAATAGCTTTTGTGTATATTCACTTGCAGCAAAGCAGCCTCAAGAAAATTTTGTCCTGTATGTACTCTGGGGTTGTCTGTGTAGCTGGAGTTCACAAACCTAAGAAAAGACTCTTCAGTAGTGAGCACTGTCCTGGAGAAATTGGGCAGGTGAGTTTTATTTTTTTAAGCCTCTGTAAATATGCAAGAGACTTCTCTATAGATTGAATCTATACTAACATGCATACCTATCTTATCAACCACGAACACATGGGTCTAAGCACCTGTGTATCTATTCTGCACAATAAATTGGCAGATGTGCACTGACCACCTGCTGCCTTGGGGGCACTGTGTCAACTATGGAAGTTGACCAGTGAACAGGATGAACATGGTCTATGCTCTTAGATAATTTTTGATCAAGTAGGGGAGACCAATAAATGTTCTAGCAGTACCAGAAGACTGTAGGATACAGGAGGTAAGGGAACACATCTGTCTCTCAACTGCTAAATCTTTGAGATCTATCTAAGTGAAATATTGCAAAACACTTTGCTCACTCTCTGTGGAATGAATGAATACATTTAGGACGGTTTCAAGAAACCTCTCTTCTCTTCTTTATTTTCAGTATTCTTCCTCATCTGGGTTCACTCAGGCCACGCCAGAAGACTTCTCTTTACTTTCATCATTCCAGCCAATAGCTAAATAGGAGCCATTCTTATGTTTTCTGTTTGCCATTTTCTTGTTAAAAAAAAATAGCTGTGATCTGGTTCAGGATTCATGTATTCCCAGGAGTGTTGGCTTAATATTCCCCTTGAATGCCTGCATCTCTTCAATATTTCACACAAGTATGATAAGTGTTCTTATTGGGAAATGGAAAAAATATGCAGGTGGAGCCACTGATTCACGGTTGGGACCCAGAGCAGAGATTCCTGGAGAAAGTGACACCTGAACTTAAGTTGTCATCCAGGATATTAACTCAGATGTGAAGATGGGCCAGGTACAGTGTCTCACACATGTAACCCAGCACTTTGGGAGGCCAATATGGAAGACTGCTTGAGTTCAAGGGTTTGAGACCAGCCTGGGCAACATAGTGAGATCCTATCTCTACTTAAATACATATGCATAATAAAAATGTGATGTGAAGATGGAGTTTTATTTTAGTATGTCAGAATTGATTGCATATTGAAAGACATGAAATATTTTGGGACCGGGTATTCTCTGGAGCAGTCATTGGTTGGTGCTTTATTGTAATCATTTTGCATCGATCCCCAGCAATTAGGAACTGGACCTTGAGAATAAACTGTGGGTGCTGAACTGTTGGGGGAGGGTGACTGTAGCCATGGAAGACAAAATAAGGATTTTTCTGCAAAATTTCCATCTGAGGATTTTTACATTTATTATTTTTTAAGACAGTTTAAAGAACAAAAAAAAGTATGTGTCTTTTAGTTGCAAAGTGTGCACACATATCTTGAATGGCTTTATTTTTATTGTGTAAAACTGTTGAACACATGACTGTAATGCACAAATTCTTTACATGTAAGGAGTCTATGCATTTAACAGTAATTTATTTTATGATTGGGTAATGAGACAGTTATACATTTAACTGCCGTTATTTTTATTAAGAGCTTTCATTTTCTTTACAGTTATTACAAAATTGTATTTATTTTATACAGATAGATTTTCATTTTCCTGATGCTGCAATGTTTACTTCAGCTTGACCTTTCTTTCTTTGTGTTATCTGCATGTTGTAATGTGTGATAAGATGAATGTAAAAGGCTGTGGCAACTGTAGTTAATTTTTGTAATGGGCTGGTCACATGTGGATCTGGTTTATGAATGCATTTGGGATGATTTTAGTAACCAAATCACCTTTTCAGAAATTTAGAATGAACACCAAAAGAAGCATTTTCTCAACAAAAATTAATATCTGGTTCTATTTTTTTAAACATAGAAAAAAATGAAGTTGATTTTTTCCAAAAAATAAATATTTTAAATATCATAAAATGCTTCTAAATTTCTAAATTTGAGTATGCTTCTCTATCCTATACAATATAACTTTTCTATATTCATAATAAAATAATGTAACAAGAATAATTTACAGTGACTTTTCTGAAAAATATTAACACAAAAATTGCTGACTGGTTTAGTGTGTGTGAGTGACAATATTTGAACAACATAAAATTCAATTAATTAATTTCATTAATAATAATCACTATTAATATAGAAAGATTTACAGGGTAATATCAAATAATTCTGCTCTCACTAGTGCTATATAAAAAGGAAATGTGCTCATTTACATGTGACAAATATATCTCATTAGTTAATATGTATTATTAGCTAATGATATATATATCTTGGCCTGCATATTTTAATTAGTTGGTGAAGAAGAGTCATTGATTTGAAAGCACACAAAGCTAGATACATTGAATAATTTAAGCCTCTGAGAAATAGCAATTGCAGTTCGAAAAACTATTCAAATTATTTGGAATGAGGAACTTAGGAAGGAATCGAACTAAAGATAGCCTTCTCCTCCTTTGACCACCAGGACACCCAGTGGTCAGGCATGAATGACTTCTGGAGGATTTAAAAGGAAAGACTAATATGGATTCCTTGGAGTTGGCTGGACATGTCTAAAGTTCCAGAAAGCAAGTAAAATTACACATTATACTTGACAGTGAAGTGAAGGCACGTCATGAACTGAAGGGTAGCCAATAATATGTTTGATGCTTTTTTAGAAAGAGCAAGTCCAAATAGAAGTTTATTTAAGGAAGATTTTAAAGTATAGTTGATGACCTTCATTGTCCAAATTCATTAGATGACTAGTAGTTGATCAATTATGGCTTTTGATATTTTCAGTTTCTCTCTCTTTCCGTCTCAGTTTCCTTTTCTAGATGATGAGGATATAAATATAAGCTATTTGAGAATTAAGTAGTTATATATAAAAAGTGCTTAGAACAGTGGTCACTACCTAGTAGGGACTTAAAAGTTTGTTGATATTAATATCAGGTTGGACTTTTGTGTCTCTAAGATCCAACAAATTTATTTCTGCTTTGAAATTATTGCAATTGCCCCTTCTGCTTCATTCTAAGTGTAACTATTTCCATTTTATTACATTACATTCTATCCATTCCTCCATGCAAAAGTTTTGTTTTATATCCTCTCTGCTCACTATCAAATCCCCTTGGACCACTGCCCAAAATTGTTTTTCTAGCATTCTCAGGGACTGTGTCATTTTCCTTTGTCCCAATTGGCCAAAGATGACACCTGACACCTCTACCAATTTTCTTCCCCTTATTCAACTGTTCACTCACCAAATAAATATATATTAAGCACCGATTACATAGGTCAGGCACAGGACATATTGTGGTTACCAGTATAGTCTTGTCTACAGTATGCATGAACTTATAATATAACATCCATTTGGAAATCTGAAGTCATAGTATCAATATCTTCAGTATGGTAGTTATTACTAAAAACTATGCATAAGATATCAATAAATGCAAAAAAGAAATTGTCCTTAATTTGAGTGGAATAATAGGAGAGGAAAAAAATTGATGAAATAAGGGATATTTGAATTTATCTTGAGAAATATTTGACCAAACGAAACATACAGGCATCATGTCCTCTATGTAACTATTACAGTACTTACTTATTCCCATCTTAATTTTTTGCATTGTACAGTATATTCTTGACACAACATTCAGTTACTCTTTAAAAATATAGGCCAAACCATAATTCTCTCTCTTTTTTTAAAGAAAGATTTATTGAGAGTACAGAAATGCTCTCACAGCAGGAGGGGACTGGAGAGGGTGGCCCCATAATTATCTTCTAATCAATAATTTTAATAGTGTCTTATCTAACTCTGTAGTATTAGACACAATCCTCACTACAGCCTGTCAAGTCCTAGATAATATAACTCTCACTATATATTGTCAGTCCTTATCAAGTGTAACTTTCTACATTTTCATATGTTAGTTAGCTGAATATCTTAATCTTAAATATGTCTCCTAATTCCTGCCTTAGTGCCAGTATACATATTATACATTCTGTCTCAAATGTAGGTACCTCAAAACACTTCTATGAAGTTTGCATTATATACTTGTAATTTCTGCTAATATGTCATCTTCTCAGAAAAATCTCATTAAGTTTGTGTTGAATGAGTGGATGAATGCATAAATGAAAAAGGGAAAGAATGAGTGGATGAATGAATGAATGCATTTTAGCAACAATGATGAAAGTTTGCTTATGCAAATAGAGCATCTTGGAATGAATACATTAACATTATTAAATTTGTGTTCACATGTATTGCCTGATTTTTTATGTGAAGGGGAAATTGAGTGAATATTACAGCCTGAGGCAACTGGAGGAAGAATTTGTCATTGAAGTGAGAAAACAATCAGTGGAGAAAATTAAAGCATAGGAATAAACTTTTTTTTCTAAGGAGTATGGGAGACTTTAGTCACAAGTTGTGATTACAATAACAGTTCTCAGATCGCATTAATTCTAAAGCACAGTATTATACATATGTAAGTACATTTTGTACATAATCTTTTAAAGTTATTATCTTACTGTACACTATAAAAAAATCACATTAAAAACTTTAAAAATATAAACTAGAGCAACACCTTTACTTTTTAATGATGTTAATTTTCACATATCATATTTTAATTGAGATTCAAATTTAGCTATATTTCTATTCTTTAAAATGGACTAATTAGAATCTTAGGTCAAAACAGTTTATCTGGTACACAAAGAAAATTTAAGTACCAATCACCTATGTCATATTGCTGTAATGACTTTATTATCTTTAATATTAAATTCAATATGAGATTTAATAAACAATAAATGGAATTAAACTTTCTATTAAAAAATAGTGAATTTTCAAATTTTGTATTGATCACATGTGAAATGTTAAAATAACTTCATAAGGACACGTTGCTGTTGATTTAATTTTTATAATATTTTATGTATTTATGTTTTTCTAGATATTTCTTAATAATTATAACAGAAGTTAGGTAATTGTAGTTAATCATTTTCCCTATGAAAACGAAGATATTGTCCTATCAACAAATCCTGCTTTCTCACAAAAAAGAAAACAAAGATAGACATATGTTAATTTTAAACAAATTTAGTCTTTATGAATGTTTACTATAAGTTTGAGGTTTGAAATAATAGAATATCTTCCTTTTGGGAAATAATATTTTTATGTCATGTCAGTTTTTAAAAATCAAAATAACTCCAATTAGTCTTTTTAGAAGACATTCTTACCTTCCACAAAATAAAATAATATTCTTTCAATAAGAAAATTGGTTCAAGCCGGGCTCGGTGGCTCAGCCTGTAATCCCGCGCCTTTGGGAGGCTGAGGTGAGTGGATTGCTTGAGCCCGCGGGTTCGAGACCCACCTGGGCAACTTGGTGAGACCTCATCTCCACAATAAATCAAAAAAATTAGCCGGGCGTGGTAGCGCGCGCCTGTAGTTCCAGCTACTTGGAAGGCTGAGGTGGAAGGATCACCGGAGCCCAGCAGGTTAAGGCTGCGGTGGCCGGGAGCGGCCACTGCACTCTAGTCTGGGCGACAGAGTGAGACTCCAACTCAAAAAAAAGAAAATTGGTTCGGCTTTTTGCTCTCTGAGCAAATTTGAAAAGTAGCAGTATGGAGGCAGTTTTGCGGTTGCATTAGTACACATATACTTAATCTCAAATTTATGAAGTTTATCTGTTATAATTTTAGTGTATAAGACACATTACTATTTTGAAAAATATAAAATTGAACTCATAGTTACAAATTTTAGTTTAATATCAGGCATATGTATCAGTACAAATTTATATCAGTACAAATGTATATACTTTTATTTGCATATACTCTTCAAAATGTTGATTTGAAACAAGAAGTACTTACAAATGAAAATACTGTTAAACTAAAAAATAATAAATATCTATATGTTCTTTAATAAAATTCTGACACTGTGAAATTTTCCAAGGGGAGAAGTGAAGTCTCATTTCCCTCCTGCTTTTATTCTATCTAAGCTGCCTTCCTGGAATTGACCACAATTGTGAGTTTCCTGAGATTTTTCCAGATTTTTTTCCATACAACCATGCATTCATTCATTAACCATTTATTAAACAAATACTTACTGAGTATTTACCATATATTAGGTCATTTTCCAGTAACTGTGATTATAGACGTGAACAAAACAAAACATTGAATTTTACAGTATAGATGGTGAGACAGGTAGTTAACAAACAGATACATAAAAAACCAAGGTCATTGAAAAATGCTACAAAGGTAAAAATATAACAAACCAAGGGGCAGGAATTGTTGGGAGCCGGTTTTCAATTAGCTCCAGAGTTGATGGGAGGTCTCTCTGAAGAGGTGGCATGTGAACAGATAGCTGAATGAAATCAGTCCCATAAATCTGGACGTAGACATATGTACAGAAGAATCATCCATTATACATCCTATAAGCTTAAGGGGATGTCTTACTTTATGCCAATACTGTGAGAGATATTACAGGAGCCAAGTTAACATGTCTAGACTCAGCCCTGGGTAAGCACACCAGCTAGAGCCCTAGAATGTCACATGTGGTGACACAATGCCTATCTGCAAGGGACACATAACAGAGTGACTGGATTAAGGAATATTTTTTTTTGGAAATAGTACAATGTGATAGCTAAAAGCAAGGGTTTTAGGATGTAAGAGAATGACTGGGTTTGAATTTGGCTATACTACTAATTAGCAAGATTTCCTCAAGTAAGTTATTTAACCTCTCTGTGTCTGTGTTCTGTCATGTGAAAAATATGGTTAATGACAATGCCTAAGTCATTAGACAGTCATAATTTTTAAATGAGTTACCGTATGTATAGCATTGAAAACTGTATTTGATACATAGCAAACACCCTGTAAATGTTAGCTATTGTTATTATTTAAAGTTAACTATTAAGATCAGTTATTATTGTTACTATTGATGTTATTGTTATTATACCCTTCCCCCAAGAGAGTTTAACTAGACTACACAATTAAGATAGATAGATAGATAGATAGATAGATAGATAGATAGATAGATAGATAGATAACTCTTTTTTAAGAGATGTATTAGGAAAATATATGTTAAAATCAGAATCAATAAAAGACCAACAAGTAGTGGATAATGTATTCAATTAAATTTACCCTCATTTAAAAATTATACTGGCTAAAGCTGTAGAAAATAGACAATGATGCAAAAAATAGATGAGTATCTTACCTATGTCATTTTGTCTTTCTATTATGTATCCATTATAATAATATTATTATGTGGGACTTTTTCTAATCAATGGGACTAGATCTAATGGAAAATATACTTTGTAAATTATTTTTTAAATAAAATGATAATCTAAACTCTGTGTTGTGTCAGACAGTGATATAATATAAATTAAACATTGGCAGTGATTGTTTTACAATTACTGAACCTTAAACTCCTGTTTTCTTATAATTCAATTGTCTCTCTTTGTCATTTAATTTCTTCATGGATTCCCATGAAGTTGTAGAGCATGCAAGGAAAAGAGTTATAAATTTTTGTAGACTTACATGGGCATAAAACTCAGATGGATGGACAGCCTTTTAAAAAGACGTAGAAATATTGCCTGCCATGAAGAATTGACCCCATTAACAAAGTGCTGTAAAGGGCAGAGATAAGCTATCATAAACTTGTAGCTTTAACAAGAGAAGCTATGCTGTTATAGCTGTAGTAACAGAATGATTTAGACATTGGGTCCCATTGGTAAAGTGCCTGAAGCTTATAACAGGAATATTAGCATGACATGAAGGCATAAAAAAAGTTTTCACTCAGGTTCATATCTAAGTCCCACAATGCTTCCCTCTACTGGTTCCTCTTTCTCTTGCTGTGGTCACATGTTTTAAGTCTTATCCTTCTGTTCATCTATAGCAGTCTCTTCTATTCAGCCTCTCCTTTCCCAAATGGCTCTGAGACCTATTTCATCCCACTTCTTTTTATTTAAGTGGATTTTGTTTGCAGTGCATTTCTAATTTGGAGTAAAATAATGCATCACCATGGAATGACAATCTTCTTAAATGGTCAACATATTTTTGTTCATAATAAGGGCAAACACACAGTGCAGGTGAAAGAAAGTACTTTAAATATATTCATTCATTTAATCTTCAAACAGTTCAGCAAGAGAGAGTAGTGCAATCACCTACATTGATCAGATTAAGAAAGTTAGGCATGGAGAGTTTATGTAATTAGGCCACACTCATTCAACTGGAGTGCAGTGGAGCCAGAATCTGGTTCATGTCAGTCCATTCTACGGTCTTTCCTTTTCAACCTTCAGTTTAATAAGTTCTCTGCTAGAACTTAGTAGTACAGTGTTAGTAGTTTGGCTTGGATCCTTTGACTGTATGAAGGAATCTTAATAAAGTGTTTCCATATTTAATCTGCTTTTAAAATGCATATAGGTTTTTAAATGACCCATAGTATGACCCAAACACACATGATATGCACTATATGTAAACATATCAATATTTATATTCCAGACATGGTATGTGTATCAGATATAACTCTGAAAGAAGAAGAAAATCAAAGGCCTTTGTAAATTTTCCGGGATATAAAACCAAGCTGAAATCATAGCATTCTGCTGTCTTCCAGAGTTCTACATTTGTTATAAACAAAGAACACATTTTATAAATAATAGAAATTCTATTCAGAATATGCTGCCAAAGCTTTCCTTTATATGATAAGAAGTGAGTAAGTAGTGCATTGCTGCTAACAGTGTGGACTCTAGTGAAAATCACCACCTTCCTTAAGGAAAGATGGTCCTTGGGAAAATGACTTCACTTGTCTCAGACTCAGTCTCCTATTCTATAAGTTGAAAAACATAGCTGCATCTATGCACATTTTTAGAATGAACTATAGTAACACATATGAAAATATGTAACATGAATTAAGTACTCAATAGCTGATAGCTGCCATTATTATTTTTAGCAAATTGAGGCTACAAGTTTCCCTCCTCATGAAAAAGAGCTTACTCTATTCCTACTCTATTCTTCTTTTGAATAACCCTCACAATATTCATAACAAGCAGGATATTGTTTTCTACCACTTGAAGAAACTGAGTCCGCCATGTTTACAATCTCTGTATCATATTTATTTGTTCACAACAGGTAATACAATGAGCTGCTTTTTTATGGGATTCACTTCTCTTTGTACATGTCTCATCATCAAGGAGAAACTGGCCTTAAGAGTATAAAGATTCACTGAAGGTGGCACAATCCGTGGAGGTCTTGTGAAGTTGAGATGCTATGGATAGTATGTGTTATGCATTCTAACCTAGTAGCCAATGTGTAATGTAGTTCTCTCATATTCAAAATTCATGATTCCAAAATCAGAGAGGTAGTAGTGAAAGTGACATCTCTCACTGTTATGTTTTGTATTCTACTTGCAAAAGTATTTTTCACATAGTTACAACTACAGGATCTGCTGTTGTACTCTAGCACAAGGAAGAATAAGTCATTAAGGTAGGGGCTTCATTTTGGCACTGGTTAATTTTGCCAAGTCCAGTGGTTAAAGCCAATGGATTTATTTAATGACTTCATTCAGAAAGGGCCCTCAGGGTTCAGATACCTGCACAAGACATATTCAGTCTCACCATTAGGGAAAGTGGGGACAGCAGAACTACTAGATTAGAGTGAAAAAAAATTGAATGGATTGGTAAGATATGAAACCTAGGTAGGACCTCATGTCAGGTTGCAAAACAGAAAGTATAATATCTTCTCAACCCCCATTCTGGTTGTGCTGTTTCTATATTTATATTTACATTTATATTTATATATTTGACCTCATTTTTCTTTTCTCTTTTTTTTGCCCCTATTGTGTTCTGCTATTTTATATAGGATGCAGTAGTGGTGGGTTTTTGTTTGTTTGTTTGTTTTTACATAATCCACAATTTACAGATATCAAGATAGGATTGTGGTAGAACTAACAAAACAGACCCAGAATGGATTACAGTAAGTGATTAGACATTGATTTGTGTTGTTTGACGTTGGGGGACAGGGAGAGTAGCTATGTTCACCTTTGAATAGAGGATAGTTTTTGAAAGGTGGCATATTATGCCACCCTAAAATATGCCACTTTTGCATAAGGATTATTTTGAGCTAAAGGCACTGGAAAAACAGCAGATGCAACAAGGACATTCTAATCTTTTCATTTTCTTTCTGAAGAACAGATTAAAATTCCCGTTTGAAAGATGCCCTCCCTGTACCAGGAGAAAATAAAATATAATTGAATGGGGAGTCATAGCCAAGAGAATCCTGTACAAACAGACCTTGTTAAAATAATTCTTATCTTCCTTTAGCCTCCCACATGGCTTAGTTACTTTCCCAAAATTGCCTTACTTTGTTCAAGCTAGTATAAAAGCATTTAGGTTTCGCCAGTTCTTTAGGCCTTCATTTCCTTCTAAGAGCTCCGTGTTACATAAAACTTACATAAATTTCTCAGCCTTTCTTCTGGTGATCTGTGGCATGTCAATTTAATTCTCAGGCACAGCTGAAAACACTATGCAAGTGGAAGTGAAAAGAGTAGTTCCTCTACACAGCCTATTGTTAGTGGACGAGGATGCAATTTTTGTTGACAACTGGAAGTTTAAATGTAGTGGAAGTTGTGTGATGATGATAGGAAGGAAAGGAGTGGTTCTCACGGGCATGTATGGAGACTCAATATTTGATAGCCTGCCTATTTTAAAAAATGATTTCTTAGACTGTATGTTCCACCTTTACTCAGCAAAAACAAGAGCACTTGCTTTCTTGGCTTTCCTTGAAGCTTCAGCACAAGCAAGTACCTGCACAAACAGTGATGTGATGGAAACAGTTGGGTATATGAGGAACCTCTGGTTTAGTGAGTATGATTATATGGGCAAGTAGAGCTGTCCAGACACCTATAAACAAGTTTCCAGGTTCCACTGGTGGAAACTACAGCTGTGTGCAGCATGGAGAGTCTGTGTTGGCTACAGTGGGAGTGGCCATCAGTAGCAGCTGTGGAGTTCTTGCTGGAACATCGCCAAAATGTCTTTGGAGATTCTCTCCACATAATTTAGGAGACTGACTCTCTGGCCCTTCCAGAGATTCTGTTGTCTATCAGATATCCTTTTAAAAAACTTACTTTCCTAATAAGACATGGGGCTATTCTGTTGTTTGCAACTAGCAATATCTATTAAAACTCTGAGCAATAGAGTAAACTTTAAGAGTATCGACATAAATAGTACAAGTTACTGAAGCTTTTTAGCAGCAAAAAGGAGGGCTGGAAGATGAAGTAAGACCAATCAATGACCATGCTAATAATTATTAGTGTTCCCTATACAGTTTTTTCATTCTGGAATGAAAATCACAATGTTAGAGGATTTTTATGAACAGATGTATGAGAGAAAATACTTAAGGAAATAATATTCTGTCACTCAATACACAGAATAACTTTCATAAGCAAGAAGAGCATAGCCCTATAAAGAATAAGTACAGTGAAGCAATACAAGGTCAATGAGGAAAGAAAGAAAATGCAATGTATGCAAAACAAGCCCTTTTATAGTAAAAATTGAGTGATTGAGCAAATACAAAGCAATGAAATAGTGTCCTGTTGGGTCAGCCAGAGCATTTGTTATTGATGCTGCAAAAGTCTTACTATACTCCCAAGTATAAAGATCTTACAAGGTTAGAACTTTTCGATCTTTTTTTTAGTTGGGGGTAAAACTGATTGTTTAAGACAAAAGCAAAAAAAACCCCTTCAAAATAAAAATCCATTTTTAAAGATGAATGAGGCTAACAGGAGCAGGAAGAGTGGATGGGAATCTGAGATGCCAGAGAGTTCTGCAGTTAATTTTTTAAAATAGATTTTTTTTTCGTTTAAGTAATACTTGGGTTAAGTTTAACTTGAACAAAATGAAAAAGGCAGTTTCAGAGCCAGTTCTCAATCATTGATTCACTCATCAAATGTTTATTCACTCATCAAATGTTTAATCAGCATTGGATATTTCCCTGGCATGATGCAAAGCCCTGAGACTCAAAGACAAATGATTTTCTTTCTATTCTCAAATAGCTACACTTAAGGGAGGAGGCAAAAACCCATCTGCAAACGTAGAGGCATACTTAAGTGCCACATGGCAGAGGGAAATATTAGATGGAAGTTTCAGGGGTAGGAGTGACAGACATCTGAATGAGACTAGCTGGCTGGTAGCTGTTCTGGGGAGGAGAGCTCCAAGGGGCTGGTATGAAGGGAAATTCCTTGCAGGAAGATGCACTTTATGTGAGCTTGAAAGACCAATAAAAGTTAATGGAATTAAGAAAAGTAAATTAAGAGTTATTAAAAATAATTCTGAGTTAAAAGAAAGGACAGATAAGGAGTATTATTACTTTATTACCATTTCATGTCACCCTGCACTACCATTTTCTTAGAACCTTTTGAGACAGAAGTGATTCCATTTTTAATTATAATTCAGAGTTGAAAATATATAAAATGTATTTGTTGCAACAGCCATCTACTCAAATATTCACTCATTCAGTGCTTGTTTAGTGAGCACCCGTTATGTGCCAAATGCCCTTCTAGAGCATGGGATTCAGCAGTGAACAACAAGAGATGAATAATGGACCTCTTGGAACACAAATTCTGATGCCCCTCTTCTTTCTCGCAATAAATAAATAAAAAAATAGATAAATCACACACACACACACACACACACACACACACACAAGTCCAGCATTTATTGACTATTTGACTATTGCAGTGTGTGAAACTCAAGTTCTAGTTTCCACATAAGGCACACCGTATCTTCTCATCCTATCCCAACTTGAACATCCTCTCTCTCTCTCTCTCTCTGCTGTCTAATTGCTTTTACCTATGTTTTAATTCTTGGCATACCTAAGCAACACCTTTGTTCTATCTGCCACAAATTCTCAGAGTATTTTTTTTTTGTAAGACTTCAAAAAATAATTAAGTTTTCTAGAGCAGTTTAGGTTCAAAGCTCTAGAAGGAAGGTACAGAGATATCTCATATACTCCCTGCCCCCGCACATGCATAGACTCTTCCATTACCATCATCACTTACTTGAGTGGGACATTCATTACAACGGATGAACATGGAACACATCTTTGTTACACAAAGTCCATAGTTTGCATTAGGGCTCATTTTTGGTGCTGCATACTATGTATTTGCTTTTTAATCTTCAGCAAGTGATTTTGTCCTTTATTTTGATAGATGCAGAAATTTGGGATAGAGTATTTGGTGTATATAGGAACAACTTTCATCTTAAATGTAAATTTGTGTTATATTTAATTTATCTGTAGTGGCATAATAATTGCAACAGCAGATTTTCTATTTATTAACTCAGTATATTTCTAACTTAGTCATGCTTTAAGTCACTTTCTAAATAATATTTTTATATCATTTTATAAATTTTTCTCCTCTCTCTTGAGTTTACTATTTTTCTTTATGACTATATTCCATTACTGATAGATAATAAAGAGTTAACAAAATGGAACGAATACTAAAATAAATTCATCAAACTAGAATCAAACCTAAATAGTCATTAGAAGGTATAATGTTTAATATGATTATTAGAATTAGAATATATAATAAAGTTAGCATGTACAGTCAAGATATAATGTGCTATTAAAAATATGATATTTTCACAACTGCTTAACATTTGAGAAATTCTGTAGTTGCATTTCCAAAACATGTCATATACCAAACTACATTGCGTAAGTTATATGTTAAATCTGTAGTCAAACATCAGGGATGGATGGGGAAGTAGAACACCTATGTCTTTTCTCTGATTCACCCAAGAAAAATACAAGTTTAAATTGTATTCTATGGGAATTTCTTTTGTGCTATACTTCTTAAACTTCATACACAAATTAGCTAGCATTACTGCTGCAGAAAGTGTATGATAATGAAAAATATATTTTTTTGTTCAACTAAATTGAATCATTATTTTGGCAGATGTTTGATTTCAATAGAAATTATATTCTTGCAGTATGTTTCTAATGTGCAGTATATCAGTTTGAAAATAATTTTTAATATCTTTAGATAACTTAAAATATAGGGCATTAAATTATGCAAAGAAATCAATAACCACTAGATCCCTCGTTTATTTACATGTAAGTTGAAATACCGTAACATTCATTCATAAGCACAATTTTAAGTTGACAGACTTTTGTTTCTTATTTGTTTATAATCAAGAGTAGTTATATGGGTTGAATTAATAAATATCTTTGTTTTTGTCATTGCTAGAAGACGTAAAAGAGAGATCGATGACTGTATAAAGTTGTGCTATATGTAGCCATGAGCTCTGCTTATCTGCAAAATTGCTGGAGTAAGACAGACTATTCTCAATTTTCCACTTTCCAATTTTCTCACTAAAGTAGAAGTCAGTTCGTTCGATTAAAATTTATAATTAATCTGAGTGATGGACTCCATACTAGGAGCAAACAAGAGAAACAAAGCCAAGTACGTTTTGTCTAAGGCAGAGATTCTCATACTTTATTATCTTGTGAATTCTTACACTCTTAAAACTTTTAGAAGATCCCAAAGAGTTTATTTTCTAATGTGGAATATGACCTTTCATATTTGTTATGTTAGAAACTAGAGCTGAGAAAACTTTAAAATATGTATTGATTTATATATTTATTTTTATATATAGGCACTGATCCAATATTACTTAATTTCATTGATGTAAAGATAACTTTATCCTCACTAACCAATTGAGCAAGAATCACAGGTCTGCATTTTCAGCTTGTTTTATAAATAGTTCAACAACTATTGAAAATAAAATTTCACATAATGTCTGAGTCTGAAAAGACGCTATGAGATGTGTTAAAATTTGTACAAATCCTGCTCAATTCCGAAGTTCCTGTTTTCTTAGTTTACCAATTAATACCTTCACCCACAGTGTGATAGATTATTTTTTATCTTCTGAGCATGATATATTTGTGGGAAAGTCATAATTTTATAATTTTGCCTTCTAAAAATTATCCTTTAGCAATACTATAAAATGTGTACTGATGTAAGATTTTTCTGATATAATAAGTTAAAACATGGGTTGCAAAATAGTATTATATTAAAATATTATTTTTTAATTGTACCTGCAGAAATAAGCACAAGCACATTCCTTTGATCTTTGGCTTATTTGTGATCACTTACATGTAGTTTACTTATACTACAATATAGTATATGTGTTTCCAGCAACTTTAAATTTCTGTCTCTCTAAATTTTACATCTTGTTGTGATTTGTCTCCTTCTGATGAATCCTCATTTTACTAATTTCTTGTGTGACCGCTACCTTCTTTTGGCTCTGAGTTGAGTCCATGATGGAGAATGTTTTTTTTTTAATTTCCTCAAAATAATTATAATAAATTTTATCTATGATTCAGGGGCATAGAGAATGGTTGTACTGCTGCACACACAGAAATTAAAATTAAATATGAATCATGTCTGTTTATAATATCTTAGCCATTTTTACTGAAGTAAATCTCTGACTTGTCATAATTTCTCCACCGCCAGGGCAATTCTCAATATGCCAGGATTTATGCTTCTCCTTTCTCTCTTATCCCTGAGCTTCCACATCTGTTCTTTCATAGGCAGGTTTCCAGGACTCTCTTTCTATGTAATTCCTGCCTTATCCTAGCCCATCTTGTTCATGCCCTGGAATCCTCTTTCACAACCCAAAGGAGGACCAACAAATGTTGCTCTTGCTGCTGCTGCTGATGGTGATGACTAATGTGTATTATGAGCCAGGAACTGGATTAAAGGAATTGTCTTACTCAGTTTTAAAATCAACTCTACAAGACAGAAATTAGTAGTGTGTCCATTTGAACAGATGAGGCCAAAAGATTCATAAATGTGTCCAGAGGCACAGAAATTGTAGGCTCAAGGGGCTGGGATGTACACTCATGTAGTCTGACTCCAATGCTCATCATCCATTTGTTTTTCTAAAGAAAGACTTTTTTTTCCCCCTTGGGAAAGCTCTGCTACCAGTTTTTAAAATTGCATTTTTTTTCTTCCTAAAATTGCATATTTTTGCACCTATACTTGGAAGCAAACCATCAAAACTGCTAACAGAGTAATAGTGAGGGTTTTTCCTTTCTCTATATTTCTAAATTTTTATGACAAAATACATAGATTTTTATAACATAAATAGCATGAAATATATTTACAAACTAGATTAACAGAGTTTGACTTAGTAACATTTTTCCAAATAAAATATCTGGAATCATGATATATTCAATGGTATGGAAATATTTAGACAAATCTTTGTCTATTTCCTAGTTACCCAAGTATATTTTTCCCCACAGTATAAGAACATACTTTAAAAAACAAACAATACTCAACTTTTACATCATAAAAATCAATGCTAGAAGAATCAATTAATTGTTTGATCAATATACAAAATTTTAAAATCCATAATTTCTATTGCCATTGATCAAATGGTTCAGGAGTTCCACACATAAATGTCTGGTTTTTATATGTTAGAGGTAATTTTGCTGCATACTGACTTGAGAGGATTCAAATTTTGACTAGTGTTCAACTTATTTTTTCTCTCATTAATGGGAAGAAAAAATACAGGAGATGCCAAAAAATGTATACACATTTTAAGAGATGTTATCTATGTGTTATTTTTCAAAGTTGGATTAAATTAAATTATAGTAATATGGTGTTCACTCAACTGTGCTTCCACCATTTGCTTTGCCTGTCCTGCCTGTCGCATGGTGACACTAGCATTCATTTGATTCATGCCATCTTTTTAGTGAATGTCATATTGAAAATGTGTACACATTTTTGGCACCCCTTGTATTATAAAGTACAATGAAATACCTTCAACATATATGTGTAACTTAAAATCAGCCTCAAAGTAGAGAAGAAAGGTTGGTTAGAGGGACTCTGGTCTAAAATTTGAATATTCTCACTCTCCATGTTGCTGGGAAAGGATAGAAAAGAGTTACAGTGGTTCTGTTTATTCTCCCCTCAAGGACTGCTATAGACAGTACATTCCCTCTCTCCCAATCTGTGAATATTAGCCTCTTGCCAGTTAATTTGTGTTTTCAGATTTCAATACAGTGGCTCATGGGCCAATACTTTTGATACCATTTCTGCTTCCAATTACAAGTACTAACAGTGGCATTTTGAGGTTTATCTAAAACAATTTTAAATAGACACCATTAAGAGAGCCTGAGATTCCATAAATACCACTCAGATGAATCTAATAATTCAGATAATACTTGTTGAACATCTCTTGATGAAACAAAAATCTGACTAATGTTAATCAGTTGAAGTTTTAAAACAAGCTAAGTCATGTTTGCAAATTGTATATATATTTTTCATGTAAACTATTCCCTTGGATAATTGAGATCTGACTATGTAATTGAGAGGGCCAGACACAAGACATTTTTGTTTTATTATTTCAATATAACAGGAAAAACAACAACAATAACACACACATACACAAAATACTAGCATTAAGATTGGCAATGCTGAATACCTGCCTAGTTGAAACTCTGGAAAGGGAACACAAATCCTCTAGGAACTCTGAGTGAGAAAGAACTTGTTAAGAAGAAGTTGAGATAGTCACCAGGAGAGAAGAGAACATTTTAGTTGTTTGGGTAGATACTGCAAAGAGAACTGTTGATATGCTCAGTGGTAACATTGACTGCTCACCCTTACAGAAACTGAACTGCATTAGATGTAAGGCGGAACTGATGCTAAATTGCATTTATTTGATAAGAAACAAAACTTTATGGGTCATATAGGAAAACTAACAGAAAGAATTGATCTCTTACTGTAAGTTGGAAAAGTTCAGCAGAGAAATATCTCCACATATTTGCAGATCTGAGGAAACATCTCTCTTGAGGACATTTTTCGGTTGAATCAATGGTAGACAAATTCATGTTCGAATTCTGGGAAGAAAAGAGCAAAATCAGACAGACAGAAAAAGATGGAAGGGACCATTAAAAGCAGCTGTGAGAGAAGAATGGGCTGAAGTATGACAAAGAAAATAGAAAGAAGATCTGAACTCAGTGCATACTTTGGAATTTTTTTTCCCCTGTTGTAGTAATAAGAGTAGACCAGGCAGAGAAGTTAACAAGTTATTCTGAAACAATAATTTGAATAACTTAAACATTTAGAAGAATCAGAAACCTAACAAAAATATGCTAATCAGAAAATCCCTCTTCAACAAAGATATCTATCTGAAAGATCATATGATATGAAAAATAAAGAAAAAAATGCTTCTCTACTTTGTGTCTCTAGAGATACCATCATTATGCTGGTTTCCTTTAAAATTGTTTTGATCTTTGAATTGCATTAGTATACTTTGAACAGAAAACCACACATTAGATATAGAGTAAAATATATTATTTTAAAATAAGGTATAGCATTTCTCCCAAACTTCCAATGATTCACTGATATTTATGCTATGTTTTCTAATAATTGCAAAAATATTTAAGTTTTAGTAGTTTTTAATTCCTTTGCATGTTACCTTATTGAATTAGGTGAATATATTCTTTATATAAACCAATAATCTTTCAATAGTAATTACCAATTTACCTAAGAAATACTCTTTAAGAAAATATCCTACTATAGGGAAAAAAAGAGCTAATTGCTTTGCCTCCTATAATAACTTTTACAGTTACAAATAAACCATATTTATGCAGGCAGATTATCAGTTTTGAATTAATCTGCACCAATAGCTGTGACCCTGTAGCCTTGACTCTCTAGGCCACTCTTTAATGATAACTGAAAAAGCGGATCTAATAGGTAATTATTTAATGTTGTCTAATGTTTAATTATCTTAAACAACTTTAAAATAACATTTATTGGTGAGCTTTCATTATCTATTAAAGGTGATCTTCAAAAACAATCAAATTTTCTTTTGGCTTACCAGGATAACCTAATTAACTTGACTTTTTATGAACATGCTCTGAGTATCTCCAGAAATATCATTTTAATGTAGATTCCTAGTTTTTGTTTGTCCACATTTTAAATGTGTGTCTGTGTGTGCGCACACACACGTAGTGTTTTTGTATGTGTGTGCATTTGCAATTTTTACTCTCCTTAGTTTTGTACTGAAGAAAGTCCTTCAGAAATCATTGTGGGTGCTGCACTAATGGTACCCTGACTTTTTAAAAAGATGCTACTATCTCAAGATATTCTTAATTATCTCTTCTTCACAAAATAAGTTTTGTTTTTTTCCATGAACTGTAAGAAAAAAAAAGTAACCAAGACATTGCAGGAACTTATACTTTGATCAAGGCAGAAGCAATCTCTCTAAAATACCCTAAAAGATTTAATACAAAACAAGCTCCGATTTGAGTCAATGTCTAAACTAAGGAAACAACTTGATATATTTTCTGGTCCACAAGGATTTTTCCCTCTCTGAATTGCTTCTCTAGACTGAAACAGCTGAGTATTAACAAACCAAGCTCCATTTGAACATTTGTATAACTCATGATTTATATTGAACACCTATTTTTCCACTGAACACTAAGAAAGTTGCAATAATGTAAGAATATTGTCAAGGAGTTTACTTTCAATGATCAGGTGCTAAGCAAGTAAAATTGATATAGAAAAGGCAGAAGTGTTTAGTTCTGTCTGTGGAGTAGGATTTCAGAAAGTCTTCTTAGAGGAGACAGCACTTAGGCTGCGTCTTGAAAAGAAGAAAAGTTTGTAGAGATTGGCAGTAGGGGAAAAACATACAACCTGAAGCGCATGTCTTGATTTTAAAAATCTTGATTTATAAGAGTCTGATTTTTGTTTAAGAAACTATTTGTTTTGGCTGAAATGTAATTTGTGAAGGATCAGGAGAAAAGCAAGGTTGTAAAAGCCTAAGTCAGTGCTAACCAGGCTATAGATCCTGGAGAGTTGTATTTATGATACCAAAGAGTTTGGATTTTCTCTTGAGCAATGAATGACAGCAATTTTTAAAAATTAGGCTAAAGCATTTATTTTTTACTTGATGTTCAAAGAAAACATTCTTCCAGCTCCAGCCCCTTTTTCATCCCCTACACTTTAAAATGCCCTGAAGACGATGAAAGGGTTGTACCAGTAATAATTTAATTCCCTGACTACAACTAATCTAGTTATATATCCCAAGACTTGACCTAGGGATTTTCCGACCTATTATCATTGTTCTATTAAGAAAGCTGAGGTCAGGTTGTTTGCTAGTTTGTTTTACTGTGGTTTCTTGTTTTTCCTATTGTAGAAGATGAGTATATAATCTCTTGTAGCAGTCATGAAAATAGAAAGGAGGAGTTAGATGAGATATGTAAGGGGGGTAGAAGTTATGTAACTTGTTAGTTGATTACTTGGGTTTAAGGAAAAGTTGGTTGTCTAAATAACATCACTGATATAGAATTTAAATGACTGGGAATAATGGTGACTATTTGGGGGAAGATGATGTCATCCTTTTATTTACGTGGTATATGAAGTATTCTGAGGTTATTTATTTACAGCTATCCCCTATACCCATGTATATACAGGTCCATAGTGTGTGAAGTGCATGCAGATTCATTTAATAAACATTTATTGAGCATCCATTTTACAGCTGGTAGTGTTCTGGAGAAATAATGATGAAAAACCCTTCTCTTGAATAGCCAACTACATTAGATTAATATGGTTTCACGAGCAGAAGTTGTTCTCATAGAGATGGATGATCATTTTTATAAGAAATAAAAAGACGAGAGATAGAAGAACAAGGAGAGAAAGAGAAAAGGAAAGAGATAAATAATGAAAGAGAAGAGTTTCAAATGGAATTTTGGTGACTATCAACCATTAAAGTATATCAAAAGAAAAACTGAAAAAGTAAATAAAAATGTTTAGAAAAAAGAGAGAACTAGAATCTTAAACTAAAAATCAGAGTATTAGAATCTAAGGAATGAGAAAAGAAAAGAATGATATCAAAAATTTATAATAAAGAAATTATAGTAACATGAAAGACAAAAATAGGCCAGGTTTGGTGGCTCAATCTGTAATCCCAGCACTTTGGAAGGCCGAGACGAGTGAATTGCCTGAGTCCGCGGGTTCAAGAACAGCCTGGGCAACTTGGTGAGCTCTTGTCTCTACAATAAATTTTAAAAAACTAGCTTAGCATGGGAGTGCGCACCTATAGTTCCACTACTTGGAAGGCTGAGGTAGAAGGATAGCCAGAGTCCAACAGGTCGATGCTGGGGTGGCCATGAGCATGCCACTGCACTCCAACCTGGGGGACAGAGTGAGACTTTGACTCAAAAAAAAAAAAAAGAAAGAAAGAAAGACAAAAATCATTGGAATTTAGCAGGTCCACTGGTAACACCTTAGAGAGTAGTTTCAGTAAAGTAATAGAGGCAGAAGTCACATGGTGGAATGATAAGAAGTAACTGGAATGTGAAATCTCTTGTTTTTATTTTATTTATTTATTTTTCGAGTGGGTGTCTCACTCTGTCATCCAGGCTGGAATGTAGTGGCACATTTGTGTCTACCATAGCCTTGACCTCCTGGGCTCAAACAATCCTTCCTCCTCAGTTTTTGCAGTAGCTGGGACTACAGGCATGCACCACCACACCTGTTTATTTTTTGATTTATTGTAGAGACAAGATCTTGCCATGTTGCCCAGGCTGGTCTCAAACTCCTGGACTGAGGTAATCTTCTCTAGGCCTCTCAAAGTATTGAGATTATAGGCATGAGCCACAGCTCCAGCTAAGCCTACAGCACCTGGTATTTCCAGGCAGTGTCTCATCCAAGGCCTGAGTTGTCAGGCCCAACTCAGCTTAGCTTCTGAGATCAGGGATCTTGGTATGTTCAATGTAATATGGCTGTAGACTCCTGTTTAGAAATAAAGGCAGCAAACATTCTCTTTTTAGTAAGAATGTCATGGTGAGGGAAAGAAAAATTTTTATTGCAGAGACAGAGGAGCTTTTTTTCTTTAATTTGCAAAGACAAGCATTTCATTGCATGTGAAAAACCAGTGATGAGAGAAAGATAGAAAAAGGTTAAAAATACAAGAAAGGAAAGACCTGATGAATGGCAACCTATTTTATAAGTAAAGGAATAAAAGCAAGGAAGATTTTCAGAAGCACAAGTACTGGGATCTGCTTGAACATGAAAAAAGAGATATCATTTCAGACTGGCTGATATTAGGTGACAATAGATTAAGTAGATGGACAAATGAATATGTATGTGTGTGTATATATATATATATGTGTGTGTGTGTGTGTGTGTGTGTGTGTGTGTGTGTGTGTGGAGAGAGAGAGAGACAGAGAGATGCATATGTGTGTGTGAGAGAAAGAGAGAGATTAAATTCTATATTTTAAATTATGTATATGAGACGAAGACAGATCTTGTTACAAGGTTGAGAAAATAATACTCCCACTTGTTATCACTAGTTAAAATGTATCCCTTTCCTAAATGTTTATTTGTTTTAGGATCCGTTTGATTGCTAAAAAGATGAGCTGTTATAAGCCTCTTAAACTGAATGACCAAGCAAGCAACACATTATATTGGTCAATTGCACATGACTAAAAGGTTGACTGCATTTAATACACTAGCAAAATTGCAAGTCTGCTCTTAATGAATTATTCCCATCATCCTTTTTATTGAATTGCATTATGCTTGTTAAAAAAAATTAAACAAGCTTTACAGGTAAGGCAACTGTCCTGCTATATTTTAAATAAATTTATTTTCATCAGCATAGTATGAACCTTTATAATGTGACCAAGTTATCTAAAGGGATCTCAGACTTGTGCCTTAAGCCCAACTATTGATATTCCCCAACCTGCTATTTATCTTGGAAAATAGTACTACCATTCATGTTTCTTAAGCCACAAAACAAACCTTGTAATAATTATTGACACCTTTCTTTCTTCCATATTTGCATAAATGCATCAGCAAATCTTACATCCAACCATTACTAATGACCTTCCCTGATAAGCTTTAAAAAAATAACTTTTCATTAACTTCTATCCTTTTTCCTGCTTCAGTTTTTATTTTAAGTCCTGTTACCACCTGACACCATATCCACCCATTAGGATATAAATTCCATGAGGGCAGGTATTCTATCAGTTTTGTTTACTGTTGAATCTTTTGTACATGCAAATGGTAGTTAGTCAATATTTTTTAAATGAATAAAGAAACCTTGTTCTCTTTTTGGAAATCTGCGTGCTGATTTTCTTTTCTTCTCAATTTGAGCAGGGATTAAAGAAAGACATGGTGGAGAGAAGGAAGTGCTTTGAGACAGCTTGCTCACCCATATCTGTGATTACTGATGTTTCAAACTGAATTTTATTGTGAATACTTGAAAATGGCCTGAAAGCTGTAGGGTTTGTTAAAAATGTAATTAAGTGATATAAAAGCAATAGAGGGATGATTGAAGATGCATAAAACCATTATGAATATAGTCAGTTCAGATTGTTCAATAACATTTTCATGTATTGATAAAAATGTCTGACAGTCAAAATGAACAGATCCATAAACTGGCAATTTCATATGTTTAAAATTATTTTATAATTGTAAACTGTTATATATGACTATAATATGTTATGAATTAGAAAGCAACCCATTCAGTATACCTGCATTTTGCTAATTGATTTGACTGCTGTTTTCATTAATGATCTTTCAAAACCTACTTCAATTCACATAAGATGTGAGGATGTTTTAGTACAAATAAATTGATTGGTTACCCACCAGATTTCTAGATATATTTAAGTTGTTCAAATTCTACAAACAAATTTGCAAAAGTTTATTAATATAATCATGACAATGATTGACAATTTTTATTATATATTTGCTATGAATGTCACTTAACTACTGAGATACAGGGAAGTTTAAATGTGTGATCTCTCAGGTTCAACGTCAGTTCTACCACTAATAAACAGTGTATCTAGGAAAAATTAGTTAAAATTCTCTCATCCATTAAACAGAGGTATTAAGATACTTATTTTATGGGTTTTTAATTTTTTTTTAATTTTATATTTTAAATATGTGGGGAACAATTCAGAACTAGGTATAAAAATGTTCATTATGCTATCCTTGCTGATGTGATGTGCCCATCTGCCTCCCTGGCAGTTTCCCACTACTACCAAATGCACCCTCCACCCCCTGGCATTTTCCCACTACTGCCAATCAATGTCTTATAGTATTATGATGATTGTTCAAGGTCCGCTTATGAGTGAGAATGCGTGGCACTCAGTTATTTCTGTAATAGATCACTCAGTATTATAGACTCTAAGTCAATCCAAGTTGCTGCAAAATTCACAGTTTTGTTCTTCTTTATGTCTGCATAATATTCCATCGTGTATATGTACCACATATTTTCTTTATCCAGTCCTCTTTCGATGGGCAGGACAGTTGGTTCCAAGTTTTTTTCTATTGTGAATAATTCTGCAGTAAACATGCATGTGCAGGTATCTTTTCATAGAATGGTTTGAGTTCCTGCCGGGTCATATGGAAGGTCAATTTTTAGATATTTTAGGAATTGCCAAACTGTTTTCCACAGGGGTTGTACTAGTTTACACTCCCACCAGCAGTGTAGAAGTATTTCCTTTTTACCTCATCTCTCCAGCATCTGTTTGTTTTTTGAGTTATTGATGATGGCCACCCTGATTGGAATTAGGTGGTATCTCAGTTTGGTTTTAATTAGCATTTCTTTGATGACTAGTGAGGATGAGCATCTTTTCATGTATCTGTTGGCTGATCATGTGTCTTCTTTTGAGAAGTGACTAGTCATATCTTTTGCCCACTTTTTAATGGGGTTGTTCATTATTTTCCTTTCAGCACATTTGAGTTCCTTGTAGGATCCTAGATGTTAGCTTTTGTCAGATATACAGTTGGCAGATACTTTTTCCCAACCCATGGGCTGTCTCCTCACTTTCTTGGTGGTTTCTTTGGTTTTGCAGAAGCTTGTCAGTTTGATGAGGTCCCACTTGTCTATCTTATCTCTTATGGTATGGGCATTTGGGGTTTTGATCAGGAATTGATTGCCAGTTCCAATTTCCATGAGGGTGTCTCCTACATTTTCTAAGGTTCTTATAGTTTGAGGTTTTACTTTTAGGACTTTGATCCATTTAGAGTTGATTGCTGTGTATGGTGATAGGTAGGGGTCTTCTTTTAATCT
>CAUYQG010144228.1:0-11062 GCA_963574415.1 Tarsius wallacei | reverse complement strand
TTCAATGAGTTTTGACAGATGAGCACATCTGTGTAATTCAAAGCACTAGCAAGATAGGGAATGTTGCTGTTACCAGAAAGTTCCCTCATGCCTCTTTCCAGATGATCTCCATACCCAGACTCCATTATTCTGATTTTTTTTACAACACAGATTACTTTATTCTAGAACCTCATAAACATGGAAACATGCCGTGTATAGCCTTTTATGTCTGGCTTCTTTTGCTCACCATGTGTTTGTGATTCATCCATTTTGCAATGTGCTTCCTCGGTTCATCCCTTTCTACAGCCGTGTACTCTTCTATGTTGTGAAGATACTACAATTTGTTTATTCATTCTCCTGTTGGTGGACATCTGGGCTCTTTCCAGTTTTTGGTTGATAGATAAACTGCTAAGAAGATCCCTGTACAAGTCTTTTTTTTTTTCGGGTCTCTGTCGCCCAGGCTGGAGGGCAGTAGCACGCTCACAGCCACCCTAGCACCAACCTGCTGGGTTCAGGAGATCCTTCTGCCTCAGCCTTCCAAGTAGCCAGAACTACAGGCTCGCACTACCATGACTGGCGAATTTTTGGTTTGTTGTAGAGACGAGGTCTCACCAAGTTGCCCAGGCTGTTCTTGAACCCGTAGGCTCAGGCATTCCTTTCACCTCTGCCTCCCAAAGTGCTGGGATCACAGGCATGAACCACCGCACCTGGTTACAAGTCTTTATGGAGGTATAATTTTATTTTCTTTGGCATACCTAGGAACTGAATTGCTGAGGTATGGCCTGGATATGTTTGGCTTTTTCCAAAGCATCCATACAGTTTTAGAAGTTTCTACCAACTACATAGGAGAGTTCAGTTTGCTCCTCATCCTTGCCAACATTGGGTGCTGACAAGCTTTTTTTTTTTTTTGAGTGGAGTCTCCCTCTGTCACCCAGGCTGGAGGACAGTGGCACACTCTTGGTCACCACAGCCTCAACCTGCTGGGCTCAGTGATCCTTTCACCTCATTCTTCCAAGCAGCTGGAACTACAGGTGTGTGCCACCACGCCTGACTAATTTTTTGATTTCTTGTGGAGATGAGGTCTTGCCAAGTTGCCCAGGCTGGTCTTGAACCCCCAGGCTCAGGCAATCCTTTTGCCCCAGCCTTCCAAAGTGCTGGGATTACAGGCTGAGCCACCGTACCCGGCCTCTCTTTAAATTTATTTTATCTTTTTTTTTTTTTTTTGAGTTGGAGTCTCACTCTGTCCCCCAAGCTGGAGAGCGGTGGCACGCTTACGGGCACCACAGCCTCAACCTGCTGGGCTCAGGTGATCCTTCCACCTCAGCCTTCCAAATAGCTGGAACTACAGGCGTGTGTCACCATGCCCGGCTAATTTTTTGATTTATTGTAGAGATGAGGTCTCACCAAGTTGCCCGGGCTGGTCTCGAACCCATGGGCTTAGACAATCCTCTTGCCTCCACCTCCCAAAGTGCTGGGATTACCGGCATGAGCCACCGCACCTGGCTGATTTTAAATCTACAGTATGTTGTGCACATCCTGGCAGAGCCTGTAGTCTATAGGCAGAGGGCTGCATGTAAGGTACCCTCTCTGTGGGAGAGAGGCCACTCACCCAACCCTTAATAGGAAAGGCTGTTTCACTTCCATGTCTCCTGTTAGGGCCTCTGTTTGCAAGAGGCCTGGTAAACAGTAAGGAATCATTTTTCCAACAGGATATAGCATTGTTCAGCCCTCCAGAATGATTGTGACCAGAGGTCAATGGGCATGCATTGGTTACCCTCCCTCTGCCAGAGGTCCCAATCCATTTTTCTCTCAGTCACAGAAACATCTAATTCAAATAGTCTTCCAGGAGTGATCATGTACAGGGCTTGTGTTTACATCACCGTGGCTTTTATTTGAGTAAACAGTTCTTCTTTGGTGTCCCAGACCCAATGAACCTCCTTATTTAGCAGGCGCTTTTAATGGTTTGAGACTTTGGGCTAAATGGGGAACGAGGGTTCCCCAAAATCTTAGCAGACATGCAAAGGTTTGTAATTCTTTGACTATGCGGAACCATAGATACATCTGCATCTTGTCAGTCATGGCTGGTGGTCTTCCCTGACCAGACCACACCCAAGAAATTTACAGGTTCCCCCGTTTTTCTCCTGGACTTTATTCAAGTTGATGGACTGCAGGTGCTTAGAGCCATTTGGACAGACTTCTGTGAAAGATACAAATCAGTAGAAGTTAGCAAATATCTTCACATAATGTTCTTGGTGAATACTCGGCATAGCACTCAAAATGGTTGGATCTCTAGTCACCAAACTATGACAGATAATGGGGTTATATGAGGGGGGACCCCTAAAAACAGAGTTTATAAAAAATTGTGTATTTGTTCTCACATGTCTAGTCACTTTCAAAGTACTCTCTGTTTGATGCAATATACCTACCTAGATGCTTTTTCCACTGCTCCAAACAGTTTTTGAACTCATCAATTTTGATCCCTTGTAGTGCTGCCACTTCTTGTTTTCACCTCTTCTGCACTGGCAAAACATTTCCCGTTGAGAAATTTTTTCATCCAGGGAAACAAAAACAAGTCACTAAAGTGAGGTTGGGTGAATAGGGAAGATGGGGCTCAGGGATCATGACATTTTTGGTCAAAAACTGCTGAATACATGGTGTGGTGTGGGCAGGTGCATTGTCATGCTGGAAGAACCACTCACCTATCTGCCACAACTTGGGACATTTCTTCCACAAATCATGATACGACTGTCTCAAAACTTCCAGATAAAAACTTTGGCTGACCATTTGATCCAAAGGAACAAATTCCGAATGCATTACCAGAGGCCCGCCCTCCAAAAGATAATTCCGGGTTTTTTGGGTGGGGTCCCTCTTGTGTAAGCACCTCTGGAGGAGCACCTTTCAGGTGAAGACAAACTTGTCTTGGGACTTAGGATCTAAGGGTATGCTAACGAACGCAGTTGCTAAATCCAGGACAGTTTGCCATGTACCTAAACATGTGTCAACCTTTCCAACATCTGGGACAGTGGCATGTATGGCCAGAGTCACCTTATTTAGTTCTTATTAACTCCTCATCATCCTCCAGATGCAGTTGGGCTTCCCTCCTGACCATACAGGACTGTTGTGTGGGCTCTGTGCAGAACTTACAACCCTATCCTTTCCACTCCCTGAAGTGTAGCTGTCATCTCTTTGTGTCCTCCTGGAAGATGAAAGAGGACCGTGTGGGATCCTTAGCTGATCTCAGCTCATTCTCTGTGTAGAAAGCAGGAGAGGGCAAGAAGGGGGGGTTTTAAGAGGCTGGGGATGGTTTCTCTTGCAAGTCTCAAAGAGGTCATGGCCTTTTAAGCCCTGAGAGAATTGGCCACCCTGCTCAAGGAGCCCCACCCCTTCCTTTCCAACTGCCTTCTCCCTCCTACCACCCTACACACACAAAAGCATTGTCTGGTGTTAAAACCTCCACCTTCTACTAGGTGGCCTCAGAAGAGGCCTGTAGACATTCAATCTTAGCATTTTTGAACTTTTCCAAATCTTTGGCAACTTCTAGAAGTTTCTCTTCAAACCAGAAACAGAAATAGTGAAAGAGTTCATGCTAGTTTATCGCATAGCATTATAAGCTTTTAAACTTGAATGGTCCCTGACTATACATCATATGGAAAAGGAAGGAGTTTTGAGTTTGACAGGGTGCACACAGCAGCCTTGTCATGGCCATCTAAAAACTGAGACTAAATCCATCAGAAGGGTCACAGCACTTGGCTACTGATTCTTATGGATTCACTTCACCTCCACCCTGACGCCACTGATGTCCCTGGTTAGGTAATTATTTGGAAGGAGGATGTCACTGGAGGGAAGGAACCATGGTGTTTTTCTAGTTATGAAATTTTAGTATCTCAGAAAAGTTTATGCCTCAAGTAAGATCAGACCACCATATTGTGTGTCCCTACCATGGCGTATGGGCCAATGACCACATAAGATTTTGTCACAAAGGACCTCCGCTAGTAATTTCTTTCATTCCTTTCCATGTTATACCTTAAATGGAGTTCTTAGTCATAACAAGATTTTGGAATTCTAGGTTTCTTCTAACTTGCTTGGTGAAACAGAGTTTGTTGTGATTTCCACAATTTCATTGGGCGAGGCCATATAGATAGTGAAGTGTGTGTTCCAGCAATCAATAAAGCATCCAGTTTAAGACAAACATGAGGGATGGTGGGTGGTCAATGCAGGAGGGTGACTGGAGTGAGATGAGCTTGGCACATGTGACATTGCTTGTGAGGCTAATAGATTAGATTGTAGTCATCAGCCTTTGGGCATCAAGGACACAGAAGCCCTGAGCAAGGGTCTCAAGCACTTGCCCCCAGGCCCCTTCAGTCAAGCTGGGATGGAGACAAGGAAGCCTGGGGTGCTCTAAGCCCCGCCCCTACTTCAACTCCTGTGCTCAACTCCTCCTGCCCACAGGCTCAGAACGTATCCCTGAACTGGGAAACTGAAATCTGGACGGCTATCAACACAGATTATTCATTTCTAGAAAAACAACAACCTGAAACAGGTCTCTTTGAATTTGTCATGTGCTCATTTCTTCATCAAATTGAGAAAGGATCAGGCTAAAGTCCCATGGCTTCATGGAGCAATGGAGGAAGTATAGTCCCGAGGTGAAGGTCACCATGTTGCCATGAGGCCAAAGGGAGCAAAGAGACTTTCCCTTCACCAGATGCCCTCTCAATCCAAATTCTTTCTTCCCTGATGCAGGGACAGGATTTCCTGGGTGTGTCCACGACTCATTCCTCAACTGCATTGCCAACGAGTACAACTTCTTTGGGAGGGACATCAAAGAGAGAGCCCTGTGCAATATCTTTTCTGTTCTGACATCAACAGATAAGCCTTGAGGACAGGACCATGGCAGGGAGATGAATACCAGTTGCAGTCTGGACCTTGGGTGTGTACATTGAGGTTTAGTGTTGCAGAGTGCTATAAACATGAAGGAAGAGTAAACATGTCTGGACTGGGAAGTGTTTTTCAAGTGCCGCCTATAGGGGGCGGCACTCAGCAGAGTGACTCACAATCCTCCCAGCATTTCCTGTTCAAACACTGGGACAATGGGCTTGCAGTACTGGGATACGCCTGCGTGTTCTCTTAGAAGCTCCTGTCCCTCCCTTTAATTTCATACTTACTTGTCTGCATCCTCATAGAGATGTAGGCTGCCCGAGGACAGGACTGTGTCTGTCTTGTTCTTGCTTAGAGACACCAGGAGGCTGCTATCATGGCTGGGAAGCCCATGCTTCACTACTACAATGGACGTGGCAGGATGGAGCCCATCCGGTGGCTCTTGGCTGCAGCTGGACCTCACACAGAACCTGGCACTAAATGGGCAATGAAATACTCACTGAATGAACATCTCTAATCTTTTAACAGGCTGTAGCAATTCTTTCCCTTCTACCTCTCATGTGCTTTGTATTTTAACTACAATTGCTTTTATTTTCTAATATTATGCATTCTTTTGGTTTTATTATGGAAATTTCTGACACCTGCAAAAATAAACAGAAAGTTATAATGATTTTCCTCGGATCCCTCACCTAGTTTCAACAATTGTCAACACAAGCCAATGTTGTTTCAGCTCTATGTCCACCCACTCCCCGCTTCTTGTCATAATTAAAAGGAAAGCCTGGATATCATGTATTTCATCCTTAAATCCCTCAATATGTTTCCCCAAAATATAAGAACTGTTTAAAAAATAGTCACAGTGTATTATCATGCCTAAAACATTAGCAGTAATTTTTAATGTCATCAAATATGCAATCAATGTCCATGTTTCTAATTGTATAAATGACATAAATTATATTTTACACTTTGTTTACATCCAAATCTGTTTAAGGTCCACAAATTGTTTTTAGCTTGTTAATTTTATTTTAATGTGTATTCTCTTTGATGAGAAGAAATGTAAACAATTTGTAAGGTCAAATCTGTTCATCTCTTTCTTAATAACCGGCAATTTTTATTTAAGGCACAACTCTCGACAAGTCATTCAGTAAGAAACATCTCAAGGTTTATGTGGGAAAAGTATCTGATCCAGTGACTTTTAGATCCAACTTAGGATGACATGACTCAGGACCCACCTCCACTCCAGTTGCAGCCAAGAGCTACCGGATGGGCTCCATCCTGCCACGCCCATTGTAGTAGTGAAGCATGGGCTTCCCAGCCATGATAGCAGCCTCCTGGTGTCTCTAAGCAAGAATGATTCAATGAATGAATGGATGGTGGATGGATGAATGGATGAATGAGTGAAAACACAGAATCAAAAATGTACTCAGGATGTATGGTTGAACACTACTGGCACTGAATAAGTATCTGACTTCTTCATGACAGTGTTGGAGGAGTTTCTGGAATGTTTTCTTGGCCCAAGTTGATAACAGTCAGAAGCCACACTCAGAGTGCACAACACCGGTCTCAAGCCCCCATTGGGCAAAGCATGACTGTTATTGGCAGGATAATAGGATGGTAGTACGTGGTCACAATGCATGTATATGAGTTCACGGGAAGAGGAAGAATTTGAGAACTAATATTTACTGAAAATCTCCTAATGTTCCTACTCCAATGCTAGTCCCTTTCAATATGTTATGTCTTTAATCCTAATAACAGCCCCACGAAATAGTTATTATTGGCTTCATTTTGCAGTTAATGAAAGCAATTTCAGAAAGGTTGAATACCATGTCCACAGCCACACTCCAGTTCTTGATGAACATGAAAACCCCCACCCAGGACTAAACAGAAGGCAGACCTGGAACCCACACAGGTGAAGGCCCTGGGAACCTGTGGGGTGGCCTTAAAACCAGAGGACGTCACTGACTGGAAGGACCAGGAGGGAGCAAATTCACTCTTCAGCTCTTTGGCAGTGAGGCTGCATTTGATCCAGAGCAGAAACTAGACCTTAGACTTGCTTAACTACAGCTCAGAAGATCCAAATCCTTTCCACAGACAGAGGAGGCTAATTTCTTGCAACAGTTTGAATTTTATATTCTACCTCTACTGGGGGCATTTCGTTTTGTATTCTAGAAAAAGAGATGTTATTGCATTAACACTGCAGGCTATGGAAGGAGCTAGCTTTTGTTCAATGTCAGTTACACACTGGACATCCTCACAAATCGATCTCCATTTTGTCCTACAAACATCACCTAAGGTGAATCCTGTGATAAGTCTGATTTTCCAGCTGGGGGTACGGAGGTTTTGGGAATAACTTACCCAAAGTTAAGTTAGACCTAAGATTCAAACACACTGCTTTTGAAAAATAAAGTCTGGGCTTTACTTTCTATGTTAGCTTTTTTCAAAATAGGCATGATAAGCTTCAGCAGATTTTGAAGTCTAATTTTTTAACAAAGTGGAAAAAGAATAGAAAAGATCAGAGTGCATTACATGCGGAAAGGGTAAGTAATGTCTCTTGAGTTTCCAGTGTCAGTTCTTCCAGTGTCAGTTCTTCCAGTGTCTATATGGTGTGTGTGTGTGTGTGTGTGTGTATGTGTGTGTGTGTGGTCTCTTAGGGAACTGAGACTGCTGAGTGGTTGGGAAATTGAACCACAGAAGTGTTGAGATTGTCTTTCTGCATCGAGTCAATTTTTGGGTGGGGTTCACAGGTCACTGGTCTAATTGGCGTCAGATGATCTGCCACAGTGAAGAATCTGTACATCTCCAACACCAGCCCTAGGTTTGTGTTATGTATGGGAGCAATTGAAGACCTTACAAACCTGGTGGACAAAGGATGCAGGAGGGAGAAACTCTAGTGATCAAAGCTACTCACGCCCTTTAGTCGATTACACTTCGGGCTGCCATCAAGGAGATCCCAGGGCTCACTGTTTAAGGAGGTTAGGATCATTGTTTAAGGGAAAATATGTTTCCTGACCTCGCAGGCAGCTTCCTCCTCCCCAGGACAGGAAGATAATCAATTGTTATCTATTGCATGTGTCTATGTGCACTAACAGACTTGGTCATTTCTAACCATAGCTGCACCTTTGAAGAATATCTCTTCCGCAGTTTTTACACGTCTCTTAGACCATTTTACCCACACCTTGACTTCAGACTCCTGGCCTTCAGAAATGTGAGCGAGTACACTTCTGTGGTTTCAACCCCCCTGGGTTTGTAGTCATCTGCAACAGAAGCCACGAGAAGTGAATCCACACGCCTGCCTATTCCTCACTACTACGGGATTATTTTGAAGCAAATGCCATGTCATTTCATCTAAAAATAATAGTTATCTTTAGAAAGTAAGGACTTCTTTTCTAAACATAATCACACTAATCTCTTATCACATTAACATGTTGTAATTCCTTAACTTCATCAAATATTCAGTATTCTAATTTATCAAAGTATCCCGTGCAGGTTTCTTTGCAGTTGGTTTATTCTCGCCAGCATCCAAGCAAGGCCCATCTGTAGCTCTTGAGATATGAAATATATTCTGTAGAAATGATACATGGACACAGAAGAAGGCACAGTGTGTGAGGACTGTGAGTCTTCAAAGCCCAGTCACATCCCTCGGTCCCCAAGCTGCACCCAGAGCTGTGCAGGTATAACTATCCCTTGGTGATGAAGCCCTGGGGTCCCAGCAGGCCTGGCCCCACAACACGAGCTCACAGGGCAGTAAAGTGTGGCCCTCGGATGTTATTAGAGGTCCACAGGGGCTCTGTGGAAGTCACAAAGGAGAGGTCAGCAGTCCTGGGAAGTAATGAGGAGGGCATTCAGGGTGGTCAGGTGGGGAGGAGCTGGTCAGGCAGGGCTAGCAAATGTGCCCAGGCAGGAAGGCAAGAGACCCGCCATACTCTTGACTGGGCTGGAGGTCAAGGAGTGAGCAGGCAGGTGAGGACGCATTCTGCATGCCATGGGGAATGAATTTACAGACAGGTGGTGATACTCAGATTTGTCTTTTAGAAGAACCGCTCTGGTTCCAAGTGCCGAAGAACCTAGGGCCAAGTGGGGAGGCAGCTGGGAGCCCCGAGTGCTTGTTGCTCCCTTACCCACTCCAAATGTGGGAGCTCACTCTGGAGAAGGAGAATTCAACATGCCAAAGTCCGGGCATCCTGGGAGAAAGAACATTACAAGCCCCATATATGGCTGAAGCTGGGAATTGCTCCTCATCCAAGCCCTCTGGCATGGTGACAGGCCAGGGAAAGCATGATCTTACATGTAGTTCTTTCTTTTTTTTTTTATTTTGAGTTGGGGTCTCTATCTGTCTTCTGGGCTGGAGTGCAGTGACATGATCATGGCTCACAGCAACCTCAACCTTCTGGGCCCAGACAACCGTCCTATCTCAGTCTCCCAAGTAGCTGGGATTGCAGGTGCATGCCACCAAGCCCGGCTAATTTTTTGCTTTTTTGTATAGATAAGGTCTGGCTATGTTGCCCAGGTAGGTCTCAAACTCCTGGGCTCAAACAATCCTCCCATCTCAGCATCCCAAAGTACTGGGGTTAAGGTGTGAGCCACCACACCCAGCCAGGCGTAGTTATTTCAGTGTAATTCACATGCATAGTCTGTGTCTTGGGAGCCCAGGCCTGAGCATCAGGAGAGAACTGAGAGTGAGGCTCAAGCCGGGGTCCCACAGAGCAAGGAGGAGCAGACAGAGAATGTGCCTGTCCTGTGCTGCGAGGGACAGCAGGGTCACCCAGGAAAAGAGGGTGGGACTACTTTGTTCTTTATTATGTCTTCACTTTCTAGACACTGTAAAGTACAAGTAGGCATAAAAGCTCTTTGAAAATGCATAAGAAAGAATGTTTTTTTATGATATTAAATAGCTCTTTAAGAAAAGGACATTTTGTCATGACTTTCCCCAGATGGGTAACTATTTTCTTGTACAAACCTGAGGATATCAGAGATGATTTCTATACTTGACACTTTGAACATGATCAGTGTTAGAGGACAATACTTGGAAATGTCAATCAAGATACATCATCCACATTTTCATTTAAATTAAAATTTTAATTCCAAAAAGAAGCAGCATAGGGGGACATTTGAAATCTGATTTCCTATCAGATCCTAACAAACAGAAATAAATTTTTTCAAAAAGAAAAAAAAAAGCAGAGTGTGGTGGCATGTGCCTGTAGTCCCAGCAACTAGGGAAACTGAGGCAGAAGGCTCGCCCAAGCCCAGGAAGGCTCAGCTGCGGTGAGCTGTGATTGGGCCACTGCACTCCAGCCTGGGCCACAGAGCGAGACCCAGACTCAATACAAGAAAAGAAATGAAACGAATTTTACCTAAGTCTGCTCATTAGGGTTTGATTGTTTATCATATAATTTGAAAAAGTTCATTAGCTTCACAATAGCCACAATCAACATTTAGGCAGCACTTCATTGCTGCAAGTCCTTAAAAGACTGATCTTGCATGAACTTGGCCTCCTTGTCTGCTTTATTAGAACCTGAAAATCTTCTTTGCTTCTTCTAGCTTTTTCGCATCTATAGGAGGCTTCCGCTGGCTGCCAGGCTGCAGAAACTTCTTCACAGCAGGGAGGTTGCTGATTCTGGTTTTCAGGGCCTGCAATTGACAAATCACAGGCTCAAAGTGGAGCCAAGACTGACGCCACCATGAACCCAACCCAGGAAATCTGAGCCCCTCCCACAAAAGACCAACTGAGACCCTTCCATCAGCACCCATGTGGAGGCTGGAAACTGGGTCACCTTCAGCAAAGGAAAGTTGGCGATGAGGCTGGAGTCAATCTCCTCCACCTCATAGAGAAGTTCAAGCAGTTGAATGTCAGCACGGCTCAGCCTGTTGCCAACAAGGTAGTCTTGGCCATGGCTCTTCAAGACCTGCAGGATTCAAGGAGTCAGATGGTGAACACAGGCATAGTCAAGCTGGGTCCTGCTTTCCCCTGAGCCTCTCCAGCCTGACTCTCCCACCACTGTGGCGGGACCAGAGATCCAGACTTTTTTCTACAGTCCAATTCATTGAGAAAGAGCAAAAGTCATTCTGCTCACTGCTCGGCAAAGCCCAGGCTGCCATTTTCTCTTTCATTCCATGCCACTGTGATTTCCACACCACCCACCCAACTTGCATCTTCCACGGGCCAGGGGACCCGTGGCAGCATATTTCTGTCTGCCCCACACCCCAGAGCATA
>CAUYQG010144214.1:0-14090 GCA_963574415.1 Tarsius wallacei | reverse complement strand
TTCAGTCTTTTTCTTAAAAGTCACCATAACTGGGCACAGTGGCTCACTCTTGTTTTGTTTTTGTTTTTTTGAGTTGGAGTCTCACTGTTGCCCAGACTGGAGTGCAGTGGCATGCTCCCGGCCACCGCAGCCTCGACCTGCTGGGCTCTGGTGATCCTTCCGCCTCAGCCTTCTGAGTAGCCGGAACTACAGGCGCGCGCTACCACGCCCGGCTAATATTTTGATTTATTGTAGAGATGAGGTCTCGCTAAGTTGCCCAGGTGGGTCTTGAACCTGCGGGCTCAGGCAATCCACTCACCTCAGCCTCCCAAAGGCGCGGGATTACAGCTGAGCCACCGAGCCTGGCTGTAGCTCACTCTTGTAATCCCAGCACTTTGAGAGGCTGAGACAGGTGGGTTTCTTGACCCCAAGCGTTTGAGACCAGCCTGGGCAACATAGCAAGACTTCAACTCTACTAAAAATCAGAAAATTAGCTGACCTTGGTGGCACACATCTATAGACCCAGCTACCTGGGAGGCTGGGGCAGAAGAATCACCTGAGCCCAAGAGGTCAAGGCTGAGGTGAGCCATGATCATGCCACTGCACACCAGCCTGGGTGACAGAATAAAACTCTGACCCCCCGCCCCCAAAATAAAAGTCATCCCATAGCAGGTCTCTCACTGACTGCCTCATTTCATGTGACATTCAGTATCTTTATCTGTTTCTCACAACTCTAAGGTTGGGAAGCCCAAGATCAAGGTGTTAGCAGATTCAGTGTCTGATGTAGGCTTGCTCTCTGCTTCTCTTGCTGTGTTCTCACATGGTAGAAGAAAGGGAAGGACCAAGGGTGCCAAAGAAGGCTTTGGTCAGAGAAGACTTTCAGACTCATCAGAGTGAAATATCTATTCTATAGTTTGAATGATGGTATCCTGCCCCAAATTCACGTTGAAACTTAATCCTCATTGTAACTAAGAGGTGTAGCCTTTGGGAGTCATGAGGGCAGAGCCCTCATGAATGGGATTATTTCCCTTATAAATGGTCTGGAGGTTTAAGGGAACACCTTCTTGCCCTTCCACCCCTCTGCCATGTGAGGACACAGCATTCTTCCCCTATGGAGGATGCAGAAACAGGGCACCATCTTGAAAGCAGAAAGCAGCCCTCAGCACCCAACTGTCTGTCCTGCCACTGTCTTGATCTTGGACTTCCCAATCTCCAGAACCGTAAGAAATAAATGTCTATTGTTCATAAATGACCCAGTCTGTGCTGTATTTTGTTACAGCAGCATAAATCTACAAAACGTTTACTATTTATTCTTAGAGCCTAGAACTGTTACTAACACATAATAGACTCACTAAATATTAGGTATGAATGAACACCGAGTCCTGTGTGTAGTAACTTTTCAAGAAATGTGTATCTGATAACTAACTGAATAGTAGGGAGTTCATGGTTTTATTCCTTTCTGCTTTCTACATATTTTAGTTTTTCAAAAATATAAATACAGATATCTATTGTGGAAACTTAATCCCCATTGTAACAAAGAGGTTACATTAACCCAATTTTATGTATAAGTCTCTAAACAATTCCTTATGAAGCCATAAAAGACTTTTTTTTTTTTTTTAAGAAAACACTGCAATACAGACCTTTTTTTTTTAACCATAGTGTTCCTGTAATCTCAAATCCTTTTGTACCTTTATGGGTTTTAATACTTTCTGTCATTGTAACATATTTGCCAGATTTTTCAACACCCCCCCCACCCCGTGATACTTTGAAGTAGGGTATGATCGAAGAACTGCAGTTTAAACCTGTACAAAGTTCGTGATAAACAGATTGCAGACAATTTCCTTTAAATGTGATCTTAGACACTAGGAATACATTAAGTACACCAGAGCAAGAAGTTTACCAAGAAAAGGACATGAAATTCAGCATTCCAACCCAAAGTAAATACTGCCATATTTCACTGAATCTAAGATGCCACTGATCTTTAGATACCCCATTACTTACCACTAAAAAAGAAAAATGATGCCAGTTACACTCTGACACCAAGCTTTCTTACCACTTAGAATTTATTTATACTCATGGAAAGAAGTTTTTTGGCTTATTTAGTCATAGAGTCTCATTATGTATCATACTGCCCTTGTTCCATGCATTTCTACAAGCACAAAAACTTTTTGTTTCAGTGCCAAGCCATACTGAGATTATTGTGAAGACTTTGTAAATGGCAATTAAATGCATATAATTAAAGTGACAACAATATGAACAGCTATGTCCAGATTCCTGCAACCATATCCCAACTGTGACCTGGCCAACAGAATTGTAAGATGCCGTCGATTGTAAGATGAATCTTGATTTCAGAGGTGTTCAAATAGGGTGGGGAGTAGTTAGAGAAAGTAAGTTTTGGAATCAGTGACTATGAGACTGATCCCAGAATCAAGGTTCGGGAACTAAGTTCCATTTTTATTGCATCCTTTGTAACATGCATGTTAAGGAGTGGGTAGAATTTCAAGTGATCATAGCACTGATAGATTCAAAAAGTGCTCTGCCGGGTACAGAGGCTCATGCCTGTAATCCCAGCATTTTGGAAGGCCAAAGCAGGAGGACTACTTGAGTCCAGGAGTTCAAGACCAGCCTAGACAACATAGCAAGACCTTGTCACTACAAAAAAATTATCCAAGCCGGGCTCGGTGGCTCAGCCTGTAATCCCAGTGCTTTGGGAGGCCGAGGTGAGTGGATTGCCTGAGCCCGCGGGTTCGAGACCCGCCTGGGCAACTTGGCGAGACCTCCTCTCTACAAGAAATAAAAAATTAGCTGGGCGTGGTAGCGCGTGCCTGTAGTTCCAGCTACTTGGAAGGCTGAGGCGGAAGGATCGCTTGAGCCCAGCAGGTCGAGGCTGTGGTGACCGGGAGCGGCCACTGCACTCCAGGCTGGACGACAGAGACTCCAACTCAAAAAAGAAAAAAAGAAAAATTATCCAGGTATGGTGGTGAATACCTGTAATCCCAGCTACTTAGGAAGCTGAGGTGGAAGGATAACCTGAGCCCAGGAGTTTGAAGCTGCAGTGAGCTGTGTTCATGTCACTGCACTCCAGCTTTCAAAAAAAATGTTATATATCTTAAATAATTTAAACACAAATACAGACAGAGTGTTTTGAAAAAACTGTGACTCTGGTGATGGGGTTCAGAGCATACTACCCCAAAATACTGCACCTTGGCATTGGAGAAAACAGCAAAGGTAGGAAGACCATTCTCACTTCCTCTTGTCCTTCTCTCCTGGAACAAATGTTAAAACCTTCAATCCAGAAGAACCCTCTCTATACCTGGAGGAAAGGAACATCCTTATCCTGGAAGCCACAGAGGTGGCACGAAGAATCTGAACAACAAGCCTTGCTAAGTATAAGGTGATTGTCCGTACATAGACTGTTTCCCTCTGCACTTGGCTTCTTTCTGACCCTCCCTCAGGGAGCAGCCTTGGCCCAGGTTGGTCTCTGCAGGATATGCATATTCCTAGTCATGAGTCACTGGATGCAGGAGATGGAGCATTGCTGAGAACAGTGTGGGCAGCACCTTTACTCGCTGTGATTGTAAACACTGTATAGCAATTTGAAAATGAACTTGCTTGATTATAAAACTGTTTGCTGTACTGTCTTGAGGCACGGATTCTTTCTTCACCAACCCACTGCCATCGGTGCCTCTTGTAAGTTCTAATAAACCAAATGTCTTTCCCTGCTGGACCTCCAGGTGACTTCATTGGAATAGACAGCATTACGTGCAATCCCTCTCAGATTTGGGCCTACCACGGTACACTAAGTTCCTCCCAGTTTACTTCCATTATATCCTTTTTTTTTTTGAGTCAGAGTCTCTCACTCTGTCACCTAGGCTAGAGTGCAGTGGCACACTTACAGCCACCGCAGCCTCAACCTGCTGGGCTCAGGCGATCCTTCTGCCTCAGCCTTCCAAGTAGCTGGAACTATAGGCACACGCCACCATGCCCAGCTAATTTTTTTATTTATTGTAGAGATGAGGTCTCACCAAGTTGCCCAGGCTGGTCTCGAACCCGTGGGCTCAGACAATCCTCTCACCTAGGCCTCCCAAAGTACTGGGATTATAGGCATGAGCTACCGCACCCGGCCTACTTCCATTATATCTTATCCGTTTTGTCCAGTTACACGTCTACATGACTGCCCACTCTTCATCAAACCTAAGTATAAAAATACACAGTTTCCCATTTCTTTGACTCTTCATTTTTGAAGGCTCTCATGTCACATAAAACTTATATTAAACAAATGTGCATGCTTTTCTCTTGTTACTCTGTTATTTTCTGTAGGTGACTCAGCCATGAACCTGGCAATGTAAGAGGAAAATATATTGTTTTTTCTCCCCTACATTGGTAATGAGGAAAGAAACAGATGCCAAAGATGTAGGTAAGAGTATGAATTAAAGTTTTTCCATCCCATATTTTAAAAATTTTTTTTATTTTAAAGTTGTGGGGTACAAGTGAGGGTTTGCTACATAAGTAGGCTACCTGCAGGTAAAGTCTGGGCTTCTAGATGGCCCACTCTCCTCTTGGTAGCAGACCAGGTACCCTTTATGTTGTTACGTGCCTCTATTTCATATTTTAAGAACAATGTATTTCATATTTGACATTCAATATTCATTTTAAGTGTGTAATGAAGTTAATTAAATATTATGAGTAGACATTGGACTATTTCCTCTATAGCCCTATAACTTTGAATATTCAAGTTGACAAAAACAAATCGTCCCACTGGAAAAAATAGAAATAGCATTGTATTCAATGTTGCTTTATGTTTGAACTCACACAATTTTTGTCCTGAAATAATATTTGTCCTGGATAATTACTGATTTCACATAGTCTTTTGAAATGCCCCTTCTCCTTCAAAAACTGTAAAAAAGATTATAAAAATAATAAACGTGAAATGATTCAGCAGAAAAACTCTTAAGTGGCTTCAGTTAAAGCTATATCAATTTATCATACCTTCCAAGAATTTGCCTAGTGGGAAATCTCTTTATTTTTTCACCAAAATAAGTAAGTAGATAGCCTTCTCCTCTGTGCCCTAGTGTGAAAAAGACACTCTTTCAACAACGATTGATTGAATGCTATTGTTGGGGATAAGACAATGATATCACCAAAGTAAGGTGCTTTGGCAGGCTGAGTGCTTTGTGCTAAAGGAGAGGCCAGGCACAGTGGTTCATACCTGTAATCCCAGAACTTTGGGAGGCCAAGGCGGGAGGACCGGTTGAGCCCAAGAGTTCGAGACCAGTTTAAGCAACATAGCAAGACTAGTCTCTACCAAAAAAATTTTTTAAATTAGCCAGGTATGGTGCAATATGCAGATAGTCCCAGCTACTCAGGAGGTTGATGTGGGAGGATTGCTTGAAGCCAGGAGTTTGAGGCTGTGGTGAGCTGTGATTATGCTACTGTACTCCAGCCTGGGGGATGACTGAGACCCAGACTCAGTAAATAAACAAAGAAACAAACAAATAGAGATTGGAAGGCCTCAGAAGCAGCCTCAGTACCAAGATCTTTCTGACCTTTCTCCCAACTTCCTGTCTCCCACCCCTTTCTTCCTCAAAGTGCATCATAGAAACTAGAACTCGTTTTCCCCAAAGCCAGCCATAAAAATCGAAAAGTATCACTCTAAACTCCCTCTACCTTTCTCTATAGGAACTGGCCATAAATAAATTCTTTAACCTACCATATCCGATAGGTCTTAAGACTCTCGTGGGCCTTCCAGAGGAGTCCTGCCCTGAATTTGGGGAAAAGAAATACTACACAGAGAGGCCAAGAAAAAGCTAAACAGACAAACCTTGCTGGGTTCCCCCTCAGTCTATCCCATTACATCATACCTTTTTGTCCAATTACATTTCTACAGGGCTGTCCGTTCTTCATCAGACCTAAGCATAAAAACATACTTTTTGGATCTTCATTTCTGAAGGCCCCCGTGTCAAAACTTTGATTAAATAAATTTGTTCTGCCGGGCTCGGTGGCTCAGCCTGTAAGACCAGCACTCTTGGAGGCTGAGGTGAGTGGATTGCCTGAGCCCACGGGTTCGAGACCCACCTGGGCAACTTGGTGAGACCTCATCTCTACAATAAATCAAAAATCAGCTGGGCGTGGTAGCGCGCACCTGTGGTTCCAGCTACTTGGAAGGCTGAGGCGGAAGGATCGCCGGGCGACAGAGTGACAACTGAGTGAGTCGTCAAAAAACAAAACAAAAACAAAAATAAAATAAAATAAAATAAATTTGTTCTGCTTTTCTCTTGTTAACCTGTCTTGTACGAGGAGTCATCTGTGAGCCCTACGATGGTGAGGTAACCCACCTCCTCGCCCCCACCGCACTCCAAGGGCAACATGGTGCTCTAGAGGCTGCAGACATGAAAGGGAACAGGAGAAACTAGCCTCTGCTCTCCTGGCACTATAGCATGGGAAACCGTAAGTTAACAACCACCTCCACAATGGATTATTTAAATTCAGTACAAGCTGAGCTCATAGAGCCTTTCACAGGGGTGGGTCGGAACCTATGAACAATCCAGAAAATGGTACCAGGAGCAGAGGTTGGGAGACTGCGGGCGCCTAGAACTTAGAGCCCTCTCATCATTTCTGAAAGTGAAAAGATACAGAGAACAGCCTTTCTAGGCATAAAGTAAACAACAGGCATTCAGCCATGCACATTAGAGCATGCCTAACAGCCTTCCATCCGTTCACAAAGATTCTGTTATTTGACCTCTAAACTAAGCACACTCAGAGTATATGTTCAATTAGTAGTTGGGAGAAAAAAAAAGCAGGAGGCGTGGATAGGACGAAGCGACTATTCCAGTACAAACTGGTGCAGGACAAGAGCGGCCTGGGACCTTCTGAAAAGGTCAGCAGACAAAACACAGAACCTGACTGACAAAAGAGAAGAAAGGGCACACAGTGGAGACCCTTCCCTTAGGCACGCGTGGCTTAAAGGTTTCACCAAGTCCCCAGCAGTGAAGGATTATAGATTAATAGCAGAACCACACTGGAAGTTATTTGCAGTTGTTGTATGTGAAATGGCGCTTCCGTTCAGTGCAGAGTCAATTGGCTTTAGGTCCCGTTCCACGTGTGGGCTTTGGCATTCTTAATTAAAGCCTTCGTCATCTCCATAAAGTTCCAAGCTAATGAACCCCTCCAGGTATTGTTATAGCCCTATTCAGAGAAAGCCCCTGACACAATGAGAGACCAGATTCCAGAGCCTCGAGGGGCTGGGCCAGGTAAGCAGCGGCCCCTACCCTGCAGAATATTCCCTTAATAAGCGACCTGAGTGTGTTGCGTGTTACAATGACTTAGAAATACTTTTCAACTGGTACTCTAGAAGAAAAAGAAGATGGATTAAATCAAAGGCTTTTCGGGGCTGCCAACTGTTAAGGAGGAATCTGTCAATTTCTAGATCAGAAAAAAGAGGATGTAGTCCATTGACAATTATTTTGGTCGTCCCTTTGAGCTTCCCTCTGCTTCTGTTTGACATAATACTTCCCACACACCCCAGTGGCCTTTAGAGGACATACAAGTTTCTCTGACATTACTCTTCTCGCCAGTTCCCTATTCTCATGCAAATTCACCCTATAAGTCCTCTTTCTTCTGGTTCCATTTCTATTTTGAAACATAAAAAGCACAAAACCCCCAGAAGCCCTGTGGTTGCACTGGAAGGGGGAGAGGCTAGATAACCTTTTGTACCTTTTCTGTCACTAATTCCTGATCTAATCCCAACGTGTCCCCACTAATGCTGCTGCCTGAGATGGTCTGTGGTTTGAGCTTTTTCCGACCTCCTATCTGACGCCCTCAGCAATTCACATTCACAAAAAGTGAGATTAAATGTGTCTAACTGTTGGCCTGGGCTCCTGAATTCCATTTCTGACTCTACTAATGATTTCTTGTTAAGGGCAGATTTTCACCTCGGTAAAGATAGTGACCCCTTTCTAGCTGTCAGAAACAGTTATTAAGAAACTAAGCTAGATTTCTCCAGTGCAAAATAAATTAGCCAGTGAGTTCAGTAAATGCAAGGCAAAATACAGCAAGAGGATCATTCACTCATTGAGCAGTTATTAATTAGATGCTTTATAAACTGTAGAAAATACACTCATATTGACAGTCCCTAGACTCAAGAAACTTAGAGGAAATAAAACAAAAACCTTTTTTTAAATTTTTTTATTTTTTGAGTTGGAGTCTCACTCTGTCACCCAGACTGAAGTGCAGTGACACGCTCCCGGCCACTGCAGCCTCGACCTGCTGGGCTCCGGTGATCCTTCCGCCTCAGCGTTTCAAGTAGCCGGAACTACAGGCGCATGCTACCACACCCGGCTCATTTTTAAAAATTTGTTGTAGAGGTGAGGGCTCGCCAAGTTCCCTGGGTGAGTCTCAAACCCACGTGCTCAAGCAATCCACTCGCCTCAGCCTCCCAAAGTGCTGGGATCATAGGCTGTAGCCACTGACCTTGGCCAAGATACACTTTTCCAAACTGTGTGGTAAAAGGCATCTACAGAGGAAGAAAGTGAGTGAGTTTTCTGCTTGCTCAGAAAACATGCTGTATTAACATGCCTTATGCCACAACGTTGACTAATGAAACATTTTTGTTTGGCAAAATTGGCTTGGAATTCTAAATATTTGGAGTAACATGTTGAAAATTAGCTCATTTAAATTTGAAAACTTGGTGTTATACATTTATCTAGTTTGAATCTGGCAGTGTATTTTAACACTAGCATTAAACTTTAGTATGACTTAAAAATTATTCCCAAATGCCAAAGTTGTTGATAAATTAAGAACATATTATACATCTGTATCTGTGTAAAATTATGTGATCAGAAAAGTAATAGAAAAATAGATTTTAAAAACTGTCTTGTCAGAGGATTGCCTGAGCCCGCAGGTTTGAGACTGGCCTGAGCAACTTGCCGAGACCTCATCCCTACAATAAATAAAAAAATTAGCTGGGTATGGTGGTGTATGCTTCTTGTTCCAGCTACTTGGAAGACTGAGGAGGAAGGATCACCTGAGTCCATCAGGTTAAGGTTGCAGTGGCTGTGAGCATGCCACTTCATTCCACCCTGGGCTACAGAGTGAGACTCCCACTCAAAAAAAAAAACCCCAAAAAACCCAAAAAACTATCTTGTCAGTAAAAGGTAAATGTAACTGAATGGAGGTATATAAAAAGTGTGTGACATTTCTTATGCTACTGCTCTGCCGTTTTTCCTTTTTTTTTGAGTTGGAGTCTCACTCTGTCGCCCAGACTGGAGTGCAGTGGCCGCTCCCGGCCACCGCAGCCTCGACCTGCTGGGCTCCGGCAATCCTTCCGCCTCAGGCTTCCAAGTAGCTGAAACTACAAGGTGCGCGCTGCCACGCCCGGCTAATTTTTTGGTTTATTGTAGAGATGAGGTCTCGCCAAGTTGCCCAGGCGGGTCTCGAACCCGCAGGCTCAGGCAATTCACTCACCTCACCCTCCCAAGGCGCGGGATTACAGGCTGAGCCACCGAGCCCGGCTCCGTTTTCGCTTTTTGTTAGCCTCTTTACAAGAGAGAAAATGAGAAAATGGGCAGATGCATGGGCAAGCTAAGAGGGATTCATCTTACTTCTGTGTTGCAGCTTTGGTGAAAGGATGTTGAAATGGGTAGCTGAAGTGGTAGTTTGGCATTGCTTTGGGACTTTATTTGATTGTAATTTGGGCAGTCAAAATTTGGAAAGCTAAAGGCCAAAATATTTTCTAAGCAAGAGTGTGGTGTCTGATTTTGGAACTAGGAAGCATTTCATCTCATTCTCTAGGGCCTAGACACATCCAGCTGGCTTAATGGATTCCGCATCTGACATTCATTCATTGTCTGCCTTTGTGTGTCAACCCTGTGCTGGGTCTCAGAATAGAAGATTTCATTCCTCCTCACTTTCTCCTTGTCCTTTCTACAGGTCCCGCAAAGATATTTTTCCAGTCTGTTGTACTTCATATTTCAAGACAAAACAAATGAGCCCTTCTGATGCTTTATTTGAGTAGTAACTATGTGTTTGAAGTGAGAACTCCGACTGCTGTTCTCAGCGTCAGAAGGTTAAGGAAGGTTGGGAAGTGTATCTTGTTATTGACCTGCTGGTTATCTCAACCTTGAATTCTGTTTTTGACAGTGGCAGCCTTCTCTTATGTTATCTTCAAAAGATTAGATATGTCCTAGTGAACTTTTTCTTATGGATTTCTCTTAAAATGTATTTATAGTTTCACAGGGTAACAAATTCCATAGGTCTATAATTTCTGTTAAGTTTGCTCTGAGATGTACTGTTACAGGAGTTGGTTACTCAGTCAGTGTTAAACTCTTCCTAAATGGTTTTATGAATATTGATCCTAACCTGCTCACTTTTCATCTTTCCAGAATATTTTTACTTTAGCCTTGTCTGGGTTGAAGAAAAGTGCCCGCCAAGGATGATCCTAGCTCAGGCTGCTTGAGTCGTGCATGTGTCTAGTTAGATGTTAGCAGGCATGCAGGTGCTGCAGGTGGGATGACAAGAGCCTGGGTAGTAGTCATGGCCAATGTTCCTATAAGGGGACCAAGCTTCTTTCTCTATTTAAAGAGGCACTCTTCAAGACCTAGTACTTTTAAGTGAGTCATTAAGCAGGCTTAATAAGTTCCTTCCTAGCCGGGCTTGGTGGCTCAGCCTGTAATCCCGCGCCTTGGGAGGCTGAGGTGAGTGGATTGCCTGAGCCCGCAGGTTCGAGACCCGCCTGGGCAACTTGGCGAGACCTCATCTCTACAATAAATCAAAAATAAAATAAATCAAAAATCAGCTGGGCGTGGTAGCGTGCACCTGTAGTTCCAGCTACCTGGAAGGCTGAGGCGGAAGGATTGCTGGAGACCTGCAGGTCGAGGCTGCGGTGGCCGGGAGCGGCCACTGCACTTCAGTCTGGGCGACAGAGTGAGACTCCAACTCAAAAAAAAAAAAAAAAAAGTTCCTTCTTACAAGTGAGAGGGATAGAGCTAGAAATTTGACTCAAGTTCTGATGAAGTTGGGAAAGGGAAGCGGTGTTTGCAAAATACCCTTACTAGTCACTGGCCACAATTTATATTTGACATCTGAGTTAACGACTTAGATCAGTAGTTTGTAGACTTTTGGATACTGGCACACATAGATTTATTTTTTCAGGATTCTTTCTGCTCCTCCAGCCTTTCTCTCCTCTGCACTATTTATAGTCATTAAAAAAAGTCAGTTGATACAATTTAACATTGTTTGAGAATTGTTTTGAAACTGTTGTGCTATCTGTTGAAGACATAATTTTTTTTTGTTTTTAATTTTTTTGGATATGTAATAGTTGTACATATTTATGGGATACATGTGATATTTTGATACAAGCACATAATTTTAAGAGTTTCATAAGATGAGGGTACTATATAGATAAAATGAGAAAAACAGATACTATTATTGCTCATGTCATGTATCCCAAAAATCCTGAATACTTCTAGTCTAGAGTAGAAAGTCTTTCTGTATAACTTGGTTTGTGTATTAAATAGGTGATTCAAAAAGCTTTTGCAAAGGGATGCTCTATCATTTTAGGTTTGTTATTGTCTCAGCTACTTAAACATCAGTTAGGAATAACTATTGACTTCTTTTTTTTTTTTTTTTTTTTTTTTTTTTTTTTTGGGGTGGAACGCTGTTGCCCAGAATGGTTTGCAGCGGCCGCTCCCGGCCACCGCAGCCTCCACCTGCTGGGCTCCGGCGATCCTTCCGCCTCAGCCTTCCAAGTAGCTGGAACTACAGGCGTGCGCTACCACACCCGGCTAATTTCTTGATTTATTGTAGAGATGAGGTCTCGCCTGCCCAGGCGGGTCTCGAACCCGCGGGCTCAGGCAGTCCACTCACCTCAGCCTCCCAAAGGCGCGGGATTACAGGCTGAGCCACTGAGCCTGGCTATTGACTTCTTAAAGTGTATGAACATAACATTGATCTAGATGTAGTCTGAGTTGATTTTAGTAAAATAAAGTAAAATGTAAAGTATAATTATGAAATATAAGTTTCTGACCCCCGAAGAGCAGTTATACATTCTTAAACTACATACTAAGTAGATTTTTCACTATTCTATAGAGTTTAATTTTTATTTATTTATTTATGATTTTTGTTTGTTTGTTTGTTTTGAGACTGGGTCTCACTCTGTTGCCCAGGCTGGAGTACAGTGGTGTGATCATAGCTCACTGCACCCTCAAACTTCTGGGCTCAGGTGATCCTCCCACTTTAGCCTCTTATGTAGCTGGGACTACAGGTGTGTGCCACCACATCCAGCTTTTTTTTTGAATTGAAGTCTCACTTCGTCGCCCAGACTGGAATGCAGTGGCATGCTCCCGGCCACTGCAGCCTTGACCCGCTGGACTCTGGCAATCCTTCCACCTCAGGCTTCTGAATAGCCGGAATTGCAGGCACACGCTACCACGCCCAGCTGATTTTTTTTTTTGATTTATTGTAGAGATGAGGTCTCGCCAAGTTGCCTGGGCGGGTCTCGAACCTGCGGGCTCAGGCAGTCCACTCACCTCAGCCTCCCAAAGTGCTGGGATTACAGGCTGAGCCACCAAGCCTGGCCATACCCAGCTTTAAAATATTTTTTTTTGTAGCAGTGGGGTCTCACTTTGTTGCCCAGGCTGGTCTTGAACTCCTGGCCTCAAGCAATCCTCCTGTCTTGGCCTCCAAAATTTTGGGATTACAGGTGTGAACTACCACTCCTGGCCTTAGTTTTTATTTATTTTTAAAGAAATGATTATTTAGTTTACTGTAACATTGCTATTTCTCTTTTTGACTTTTGGATTCAGGACCAAAATCATGTACTACTTCCTTGCTATTTTGATGATAATAAGTATCTGATCTTTAGTGATGATAGTCTATTTTAGGAATGTTGGCATTTGTAAAATTTAAATATTTTTTGTAGCTGTGAGCTAATGAATGAATAGCAGGTCTCAATTTTAACATGATTTAGGAAGTAATTATGGTTAGTATACTTTAGGAAACTTTTGCTTCTGAGGCCGTTGCAAAAAAGCAGATCTAATATTAATCCAGAGTATTTTAGAAGTGCCACTTTTTTAATGAGCAGACCATCTTTACATTTTGATTATTATAGTTGTATTTATGTTACCTTTTGAGAAATAGTAAAACTGGCTTTAGAAATGCCTTTTCAGCCATTGCTTTGCTAAGCCATGGTCTGACCGTGTGGCTCCTTGAGTCACAGTTGCCATGTTTCCTAGACTTGACCTCCTCCCCTACCTTGGGAAGGTGAATCTTCTCTCTCTCTCTCTCTCTCTTTCTCTCTCATTTACTTTCTAAATAAACTATATTTTCTAATCTAAAAAAATAAAGAAACCTTTTCAATAGGCAAAGGTTGGAAATTAGGGCCTTGGCCAGGCTTGGTGGCTTAGCCTATAATCCCAGCACTTTGGGAGGCCGAGGCGAGTGGATGGCTTGAGCCTGCGGGTTCGAGACCAGCCCAGGCAGCTTGGCAAGACCTCGTTTCTACAATAAATAAAAAATTAACCAGGCGCGGTAGTGTGTGCCTGTAGTTCCGGCTACTTGGAAGGTTGAGGTGAAAGGATCACCAGAGCCCAGAAGGTCAACGCTGGGTTGGCTGTGAGTGTGCCACTGCACTCAAGCCTGGGGGACAGAGTGAGACTCAAAAAAAAAAAAAAAAAAAATTAGGGCATTTTTATTAAGGTATTAGCTACTATTGAGAAATTTCTCTTGGTGGGTGATTAGACTTACATGTTTATAATGTTTATGTATTATTTAAATGTTGCCAAATCTCTCACTAAGCAAGACATAGTGATTACATGTTATGCTTGCATTTCATTTTTTTTTTTTTTTTGAGTTGGAGTATCACTCATTCGCCCAGACTGGAGTGCAGTGGCTGCTCCCGGCCACCGCAGCCTCGACCTGCTGGGCTCCTGTGATCCTTCCGCCTCAGCCTTCCGAGTAGCTGGAACTACAGGCGTGTGCTACCACGCCTGGCTAATTTTTTGATTTATTGTAGAGATGAGGTCTCGCTTGCCCAGGCGGGTCTCAAACCCGCGGGCTCAGGCAATCCACTCACCTCAGCCTCCCAAAGGCGCGGGATTACAGGCTGAGCCACCGAG
>CAUYQG010144213.1:0-12475 GCA_963574415.1 Tarsius wallacei | reverse complement strand
GAAGGGCATAATATGCACGATATACATATTATGCCCTTCACCATGATAATATCTTAAATTATATATCTATATTTTTTTCACCCAATTTTTTTCTAGTAAGGTTTATATATATATATATATATATTTTTTTTTTTTTGAGTTGGAGTCTCGCTCCGTCGCCCAGACTGGAGTGCAGTGGCCGCTCCCGGCCACCGCAGCCTCGACCTGCTGGGCTCCGCGATCCTTCCGCCTCAGCCTTCCAGTAGCTAGAACTACAGGCGCGCACTACCACGCCCAGCTGATTTTTGATTTATTGTAAGATGAGGTCTCGCCAAGTGGCCCAGGCGGGTCTCGAACCCGCGGGCTCAGGCAATCCACTCACCTCAGCCTCCCAAGGCGCGGGATTACAGGCTGAGCCACCAAGCCCGGCTTAATTTTTTGATTTATTGTAAGATGAGGTCTCGCCAAGTTGCCCAGGCGGGTCTCGAACCCGTGGGCTCAGGCAATCCACTCACCTCAGCCTCCCAAAGCACGGGATTACAGGCTGAGCCACCGAACCAAGCTAGGTTTATATTTTTCATTGTTTTACTTTTACATTTTAATCTTTATTTTTGCTTTTGTGAGTTTAGATCTAACTTGGCATAGAGAAGATGACTTAGTTTTGGGCCAAGTCCTGGGGTCATGGAGAGGGAGGAAGAGGCTTAGAGGATGACAGTGACAAGAAGGAGTAGTGGGATGGTGAGCAGAAGGCCTCAAAGAAGCCATTTTTTGAAGGCATTCTTTTTATGGTGATAGATATGCATAATATGAGCATTATTGTTTTAATCATTTTGAGTGTACAATTCAGTGGCCTTAATTACATTCACAATGTTGTGCAGCCATTATCACTGTCTGTTAACGGAGCCATTTTTATATGATAAAGAAATAACGGTCTGGAGTCAGCAAAGAGAACAATAACAACAACAACAAAAATGCAGACTCTTTTCACCACTTCCACTCTCCTTGTAACTCCACAGCCTCGTTTTGAGAAGACATAATTATTTTTAAGACACGGTTGGGTTGCAGTTAAGGCAAAGAGGAGTGGGACTGTTTTGTGTAAAGGTTAATGAGATGGGGTAACCTGTTCTCGGTGTAACAGGGATTGCAGCGGGCACACCAGATAGGATTTCCTGGCAGGGGCCTCGAGTTGTGGAGGCCTAGATGAGAACTGGCACCAGAGTGTGGCCAGGTACCAAGAAGAGTCATGCATATTTCATGCCGACTCTGTCAAGGCCCTGGTGGTGTCTCATACCAGATAACTTTTCCTGTTTATGGCCTGGTCAGTGTATGCACCTTTACTACAAGGGATTGAGCCAAAAACAATTTGTAGCTGCACACAGCTTTATGTACAAAGAATACTTTATTACGCTTCTACAATAGTGAAAAATTAGAAACAACTCAAATATCAATAAGAAAATGATTAAATAAATCACCTCACCTTTTGTTCCCTTTTATTCTGTAGAACAAGCCTTTTACAACGAGCATGTGTTTAGCTTTTACCTGTATAACAAGAAAAACCATAATAATGAAGACAAAAAGGAAATGCCCTGTAGCCTTTGAACAAATTGTCAAGCTAGAATGTCAGCGAGGAGATATCTGGGCTTGGCCGTGTTCTGAACAATGCCTTGAACTTTGGGCTTCTGCAGAGCCTGACCCCAAATGAACTATTGGTTCAGCTGCAGTGTAGATGGAAGCTAAGATTGTACTTGTACTGCCACATTTTTGCTTTGGGTTACTCTACTTAATGCACCTTCATCTTCCTTTTAAAAAAATCTACTTTCAAAGTTGCACTTTCTTTTTTTTCCCCCTTAAAAACAAGTCCTGCTGGTGCTCAAAAAGGCCACATCTCTGGGCACATGGCTGTAGGTCGGTGACCTCACTGCTCAAATTTCAAAGTTGCAACTGATGGCAAGACTGCTCTAAGGTTTTGATCTACAAAGGCTGCTGTGGCCTGTGGTTACCCTCACCAATTTGGTCCCAAACTAACTGTTATATACGTGACATCTGTCCACAGACTAACCACAATGTGCTGTGTAAGAGCTAGCAGATGTTTTTTGCTTAAGTAATTTTTCTTGACTACCAGACCAACTCTTTACATCAAAATGCTGCTGGATATGACAGGTATAGAATGTGGAATGCACAAATATTTTCCTGAAACCTATTCATTACATTGGTTCTGTGTGTGTATATTTACTTATATTTATATATAAATTTATTTAGTTATTTAGAAAATGTTCTGTTATCCCCACTTGAGAGTAGTGAGACCATAGTGGAAAGAACACTTAGAGTCAATAAGACAAACCTGTATTCAAATTCTTTTATTTATTTTCTTTCTTTCTTCTTTTTTAAAAATAGGTGTCTTACTCTGTCACCCAGGCTGGAGGGCAGTGGCACGCTTACGGCTATTGTAGCCTCAGCCTTCTGGGCTCAGGTGATCCTTCCATCTCAGTCTTCCAGGTAACTGGAACTACAGGTGTGTGCTACCCCGCCTGGCTAATTTTGTGATTTATTGTAGAGACAAGGTCTTGCCAAGTTGCCCAGGCTGGTCTCGAACTCCTGGGCTCAGGCAATCCTCTTGCCTCGGCCTCCCATGGTGCTAGGACTATAGGTGTGAGCCACCACGATCAAGTCTCAAATTCTTTTTTCTGATAAGTCTGTGTGGTACTTGGTTTGATGCTTAACATCTGAGTCTAGATTTAGACATCATACCTGATCATTCTATCTAAAATAGCCAATCTCCTACTCTCTGTGAAATCCACTTGTTTAGTTTCTTCAAAGCTCTTGTTACAGTCTTTGAATCTCTTCTTTATGTGTTACTTCTTTACAATTGCTATGTTTTGAATATATGCATCCTCACAGTCTAAAACTAAAAAATTATAAAGGGATAGTAAAAACTGAGTCTATGCCCCCACCCTTACTCCCCAGCCCATCCAGTTTCAATCCCTGGAGAAAAATACTGTTGACTTTCAATGTACTTTCCAGATATAATCTACTTTTTATAGAAGCATTTACATATATAAGTGTGGACAAACATTTAACTCAAGTGGTAGCATAATTTATATGCTGCTCTGAACTTAAACTTTTTTCCCCAATTAACAATGTATGTTGAGTCCTATGTTCGTACTCATTAAAATTGTCTCATTCTTTTTTTTTTTTTTTGAGTTAGAGTCTCACTCTGTCACCCAGGCTGGAGTGCTGGGGCATGCTTCTGGCCACTGCAGCCTTGACCAGCTGGGCTCAGGTGATCCTTCCGCTTCAGCCTTCCAAGTAGCCGGAACTACAGGTGTGTGCTACCACACCCAGCTAATTTTTTTATTAATTGTAGAGACGAAGTCTCACCATGTTGCCCAGGTTGGTCTTGAACCTGTGGGCTCAGACAATCCTCTTGCCTCGGCCTCCAAAAGTGCTGGAATTATAGGCTTGAGCCACTGTGTCCAGCTTGTCTCATTCTTTTTAATGGCTAAATAGAATTCTATTTTAGCAATTTATTTAAATAGTCTCCTAGTATACATATACGCAATGGAATATTATGCAGCCATAAAGAAGGACAAACATATGGACTTCGCAGCAACTTGGATGGATTTAGAACCTATCATACTCAGTGATCTATCACAGAAACAAAGAACAGAGTACCATATGTTCTCACTCATAAGTGAAACTTAAACAATTATCATAATACTATAAGAAAAGAATTAGCAGTAGTGGGAAACTACCGGGGGGGTGATGGGGTGAGATTGGCAGTTGAGGGAAACTGCCAGGGGAGGGCGGGGCACACCTCATCAACAAGGGTACCTGCATAACAAACATTTATATACTTGATCCTGAATAGTACCCCACAATTTTTTTTTTTTTTTTTGAGTCAGAGTCTCACTCTGTCGCCCAGACTGGAGTGCAGTGGCCGCTCCCGGCCACCGCAGCCTCGACTCACTGGGCTCTGGTGATCCTTCCGCCTAAGCCTTCCGAGTAGCCAGAATTACAGGCATGCGCTACCATGCCCGGCTGATTTTTTGATTTATTGTAGAGATGAGGTCTCGCCCAGTTGCCCAGGCGGGTCTCGAACCCACGGGCTCAGGCAATCCACTCACCTCAGCCTCCCAAAGGTGCGGGATTACAGGCTGAGCCACCAAGCCCGGCTACCCCACATTTTTAAAATAAAAAAATAGTCTCCTAGTAATAAAAGTTTAGATCTTTTTCTCTCTTTTGCCTTTACAAACAATTCTGCAATGACTCTCTTTCTACGGACATCATTTTGTGCTTTTTGAGTTTTTATAGGAATTGGCAAATTTTGTTCTACATAAATCTATGGGTCATATTCTCACCAGCAATATGACATTTGTATTTATTCTACACTTTTATCCATTCAGTTTTTCATCAAATGTTTAATATTTACTAATTAGAGAGGCAAGAAATGTTTTTTCATTTTGATTCTAAGTTGCATTTCTCTTATCAAGAGTCATAGTAAGCATCTGTCCACTTGCTTAAGAGCTATTTGCATTTTCTTTTCTGTGAACGATCCGTTTATATCCTTTATCCTTTTTTTAAAAAATGGGAAACTGATCTTTCCTTAATAATTAAGTAAGAAAAAAATTCTTCATGTTTCTGCCAATATAGGAATGAAAACCAAAGTGCTTTTTCTCTTCTCTCACTCAACAACAATGAATACAGAAGACTTCTGTGAGTTCTGGTCACCAAGAGGTGTGTGGGAATTTCTCCCCACCAACAGCCAATCAATCAGTTCTGCAGCAGACACAGCTGGGTGTCCTCCAGTTCAATTCGTTTCTGATAGTGTCTACCTGGAGATAGCGTCAGATGCCACAAGATGAGGGTTCAGTCCTACAAGACTGCTCCCCGCTTCTGGTGCCAAGAGAGGCCCCTTGTTTTACCCGTGCTTCTGACAGACAGGCTATGAATTGGGGCTCGCATGACCCCCTCCTTGGGTTCAATTAGCTTGCTGGAATGGCGCACAGAACTCAGAAAAACACTCATTTACATTGACCGGCTTATTATAAAGGATATTATGAAGGGTACAGATGAAGAGATACGTAAGGCGAGGTATAGGAAAGGGCATGGTGTTTTTTTTTTTTTGAGTTGGAGTCTCACTCAGTCGCCCACACTGGAGTGCAGTGGTCACTCCCGGCCACCGCAGCCTCGACCTGCCGGGCTCTGGCGATCCTTCCGCCTCAGCCTTCCAAGGAGCTGGAACTACAGGTGCGCGCTACCACGCCCGGCTAGTTTTTGATTTATTGTAGAGATGAGGTCTCGCCAAGTTGCCCAGGCGGGTCTCGAACCCGTGGGCTCAGGCAATCCACTCACCTCGGCCTCCCAGAGTGCGGGATTACAGGCTGAGCCACCAAGCCTGGCTTGCATATGTTCTTTAAAAATACAAAATTCTGGGTGAAATCTTATAAATGAGGATTTCCAGAGAAATAGAACCAATAGGATATCTATCTATCATCTGTCATTTATCTACCTATCTATCTGTATCAGAGTTTTATTCTAAGGAGTTGGCTCATGTCCCATGATCTGCTATCTGAGAAATGGCCTCAGAAAGCTAGTAGTGTAGTTTCAGAATAAGTTCTAAGGCCTGAGAACTGAGGACCAGCGTTGTGAGTTCCAGCCTGAGGGCAGAAGAAGACTGCAGTCAATGCTCTAGCAGTCAAGAGAGAGAGAAACTCCTTCTTCCTCTGCCTTTTCGTTTTGCGCAGTCCCTCAATGGACTAGATGAGGCCCACTCACACTGGGGAGGGCATCTGCTTTACTCAGTCTCCTTATTCAAATTCTAACTTCATTCCAAAATAGCAGAAAGACGCAATGAGACATGATGCTCATAAGGAGTGTCTCATGAGGCCATAGGTTCAAGCTGAGAGAGAGAAGACAATGTAGCAGGAGAACTTACTTGTGCCTTCAGAGCCTGCACAGGCTCGATCATGTACATACCACTTGCACTTGATAATGAAGGGTTGTTGGGCATGCCCAACCTTTATGGCTTGGTGGGTCAGATCACACCCAGTTCATCACGGACAGCTCAGGTTGCAATGGTAACTTGGTGGCCGTGGTTAAGTGTTCAGTCTCAACTAAGGCCTGTTAGCAGGCCAAGAACTGTTTCTCAAAAGGAGAGTAGTTATCCATGGAATATGGCGGGGCTTTGTTCCAAAATCCTAAGGACCTGTGTTATAGTTCACCTAGAGGGACCTGCCAAAGGCTCCAAATAGCATCCCTATTATCTGTTACCGATACTGTAAACATCTCAGGATTTGCTGGATCAAGTGGCCCAAGCAGCAGTGCAGCTTGCATAACAGTCGGGTCCTGTTGCAGAGCCTTTCCCTGCTCTGGGCCCTGCTCGAAATGAATAGTTTTTGGATTATTCGGAGAGTGGGCTGAGTCGCACACCCAAATGAGTAATACGTTGCCTTCAAAATGCCAAGAGGTCCACTGACAGTGTGCCTTCTTTTTGGTTATAGGAAGGTCCAGAAGCAGCAGCTTATCCATCATCTTATGCTATAGATTGAATGTTCAGTCTCCTAAAATTCATATGTGTAATCTAGCCCCCCAATGTGATGATGTTAGGTGAGGCCTTTGGGAATCAGCCTCTTTAAGAAAAGGTAAGAGCCTTAGTTTTAAAGGGTTACTGCCCTGGTTTCAGTAGGCCTGATGGCCTCTGTTCAAAGTTCTTAGAATGGGACTGCCTGCTGCTCTGGGGACTTGCCCTCTACTTAGCAAAGCTGTGAGGCAGGACCACCATCCCAGTGGGTCTTGAAGGTCCTGGTGCATTCACCCTGGAAGATGGGACTATTGCTCTAGTAGGACTGGAAGCTGGAACATTGAGCCTACAAGGATTATTCTTGAGCTTTAAGTTATGATGGAGTTTGCCTTGCTAGTTATTGGACTTGCTTGAGATCTGTTACTCCTTCTTTCTCTCCTGTTTTTCTCTTTTGGAGTAGGAATGTTTTTCTCTCTTTGGAATAGGAATGTCTGTCCTATGCTGCCTCACATGTATTTTGGAAGTACATGCTTTGATTTCGAACCTGCGGGCTCAGGCAATCCACTCACCTCAGCCTCCCAAAGGCGCGGGATTATAGGCTGAGCCACCAAGCCTGGCTCATGTTTTGATTTCAAAGGTCCACAACTGGAGAGAAATTTTGCCTTAGAATGAATCCTTAAGTCTCACCCATATCTGATATTTAGATCAAATTTTGGACTTCAGAGTTGATGCTGGAATGAGTTAAGACTTTGGGAACTGTTGGGATGGAATGAATACAACCTGCATATGAAAAGAAGACTACGAATTTTGGGGGCCAGGGGTAGAATGCTGTGGACTGAATTTTAGTGTCCTCAAATTTAAGTGTTGAAACCCTAAGACCTCAATGCGATGGTATTTGAAGGTGGTCCTCTGGGAGGTAATTAGGTCATGAGTGTTAAGAGACAGGAGAGAGATGATTTTCCTAGGATACAGCTAGAAGATGTCCATTTACAAGCCAGTAATAGGACTCTCACCAGACAATGAATCATCTGGCATCCTGAAACTGAAACCCCAGCCTCTGGAAATAAATGTATGTTGTTTAAACTGCACAGTGTTTGGTATTTGCCATGGCAGCCTGAGCACATTAAAACACATGCACACCTTGCCTTTGGTGGTCGAGTGCCATCATATAGCACCTGTTGTTTTTAGGTTTCCCAATTCAATGACGGCAGTTGTTACTCTAAGGTCTGGTCTACAGAGTCGGGCTATCACAGAGCACAGGGTGTCCCTCACAAGTTTACTTTTCACGGTATTGGTGAAAGGTGTATTTTCTGGACCCTCCCATTGTGAGTATGTCTTAAATGACAAATACACTTAAACATTCCTATCTCCCTAAGATGTCCTCTATATTAAACTAAGCCTGGTTTAGCACTTCCAACAACAAACACTGTTTTGCATGGCAGCTGCCTCAGGAGAGGTTACTATAGTTTTCTCTTTTTTTTTTTGAGTTTGAGTCTCACTCCGTCGTCCTGACTGGAGTGAGTAGCACGCTCCCGGCCACTGCAGCCTCCACCTGCTGGGCTCTGGCCATCCTTCCGCCTCAGCCTTCCAAGTAGCTGGAACTATAGGCGCACGCAACCATGCCCGGCTAGTTTTGTTATTTATTATAGAGACAAGGTCTTGCCAAGTTCCCCGGGCGAGTCTCGAACCTGCGGGCTCAGGCAATTCATTTGCCTCGGCCTCCCAAAGCACTGGGATTACAGGCTGAGCAGGCAATGCAGGATTAATCCCCCTAAAAGAGGGTGCAGAGGGTGACACCCACGTACGTGGGAAGGTGCTATTACAGGGGGTGGGGGAGGCTGCTTTCATGGGCGAAGAAGACTAAAATTTAGAGGCTCAATGTTCCCAGCTTCGTCAAGGTCTTTCACATGTCCCTATCTTAGTCTTTCCCGATCAGTGCCCTTACTTTAACAGCAGACACTTTGTGATGCGGAGAATTCAACGTGCCTTGTAATTCAGGCAGTTGTAATCCATCCACATAGATTCTGCATTTCGTTTTCAACAGTCTCAGCCCTGCAGATACAGGAGAAAAGGGGCTTCTTTAGGGCACACATAGAAGTGCTTAGGTCAGTTATGTTGCACTTGAATTGGAAATTAGAATCTCTGAGCTCATTCTGTTCTTTCCCCGTTTTGCTCAGCGACATTAGAAGCAATGAACCAACCTCATTATATTTGTTAGTTTTCCAAAAATGTTCAAAACTATATACACAGCCACCCGGTTTTTTGCTTCCTCTAAATGGTTGATTAGGAGTATCCCATGGAGATACTTTGTACATCTCCATTGCCAGGTCACACCATGGACTACCAATTAATGCTGTCTTTACTACCAGAAATAAAGTCATCAGCATCTTTAAACCTAATCAGATTAAAGAGTAAATTCCAGGAACCCCAGAACCAATGGAGAAGACTCATTCTTTAAATTCTATTCTTCTAGATCCACTCTTGGTACCCAATTCTGTATTAGAGTTCTCCAGAGAAGCAGAATCAATAGAATATAGACAGATTTATTATGAGCAATTGGCTCACATGACTTTAGAGTCTGCTATCTGCAAGCTTAAGACCCACGAAAGCTGGTGGTGTAGTCCAGTCTGAGCCCGAGTGTCTGAGAGCCAGAACCAATGGTGTGAGTTCTAGTGCAAGCCCAAAGGCCTGAGAACTGGAAATCTGATGATATAATTTCCAGTCAAGTTTGAAGGCCTGAGTACCAGGAGTGCTGATGGTGTAAGTCCCAGTCTGAGGGTAAGAGAAGCCTGGCATTTCAGCTCAAGAGGTGAACAGAGAGAGCAAATTGTCCCTTTCTTTGCCTTTTGTTTTGTTCAGACTTTCAGTGGACTGGATGATGCCCATTCACATTGGGTAACTGCTTTACTCAGTCCGCCAATTTAAATAATAATCTCTTGTCAAGGCATCTATACAGACACATCCAGAAAGAATATTTAACCAGATACCTGGGTATTCCATAGCCCCGTCAAGTTGACACATCAAATTAACCATCACAGAAGCTCATCTATGATTAATTGACTTTTTTTGTGGGTACAAAAACCTACTCAGTGATGAGTGTAATGAATATTAGAGAGAGATTTTTTCTCTGTTGACTCAGATTTTTGGCTAAAATCTAAAGCTGAGAACAATAGGTGTTAAAAAACCATGTACATTAAGTCCCCTACATACAAACAAGTTTCGTTCTGAGAGTGCATTTGTAAGTCCAATTTGTCTGTAAGTCCAACAGAGTTAGCCTAGGTATCCAATTAACACAATCAGCTATATTGTACTGTACTGTAATAGATTTATAATACTTTTCACACAAATAATACATAAAAAGTAAATACACACAAAAAGAAAACAATTAAAATCTTACAGTATAGTACTTTGAAAAAACAGGAGTACAGTTAGACACATGAACTAACTTATGTGATTGAACATGTGAACGCATGTTTGCATCTTTGAAAGTTTGCAACTTGAAGGGACTTACTATATTCCAAAGATAGTTTTTAGACACCCTAGGACTTTCCAAACTGATCTAAGGACAATTATTAACAGTCCATATCAGGAAAAGATGAAGACTTATTGCAGAGGCAAATTATTTTTTTAAATGACTGTGTAATATTCCATCATGTACATGTAGATTTTTCTTATCCAGTCCAATTTTGATGGGCAGCACAGTGGGTTCCATGTTTCTGCTACTACAAATAGTGTTGCAATAAACATGCATGTGCGGGTACCTTTTTTATAGAGTGATTTCACATCCTCTGGGTATATTTCCAGAAGGGGGATTGCTGGGTCATATGGAAGGTCAAGGCAAATTCTTTGAAAGAATTTATGAATCAAAAAATTGTTGAGGTGTTTCCCCTCCCACTTCCAAGCCAAGTGAGAGGGGATATAAGAGGGCACCTTGGAGAGATTTGGCGCTGCTAGCTGGAGATGAATACAGTCTTACTCCCTGGCTCTATGCCTGCTCAGCTGTGGACACTTGTAAATTTGAGACTGATTGGAGAACAAGAGAGTGTTTGGAAGAATCTCATTTAAGTCTCCTGTTGAGTAGGGCTTTTGTCTGACTGAAACAGAAGATTCTCATGATGACAGGGTAAGGAGGGGTAGTTTCAAGATGCAGCTTCACTATTTGGTGAGTGTGTCTATGAGCTCCCCTCAGCCAAGAGAAAGCAGATGGGGGTAGCAGAGTTTGAGTCATCTACAAAGGACTTTATCTAAGAAGACTTCCTATAGGTGAAGGGAGCACACAAAAAAGAAGTCATGTGGGATATTTCACCAGAAGTTAAGAGCTAAAGTCATCATAAGAGGCCTTTCAGAGAGCATATCAACTGTATGGGGGAAGGCTGCAGTACAGAAATTCCTCAGCGGTGGATCTGTGTGTAGGATCTTCTAAAACCCATAGAAGTCCCTTATGAGAGACTATTAGTATTTGGCTATTATATCAGTCAGATTTCAGCCAAAGAAGCAGAACCAGCGGAAGTGATATGTATAACCATGTGCCACATAACATTTCAGTTAACAATGGATTACATATATGATGGTGGATCTATAAGATGATGATGGAGCGGGAAAATTCCTATTGTCTAGTGACATCATAGCTGCCATAACATAGTAGCACAACACATTACTCAGTGTTTAAGGTGATGCTGGTATAAACAAACCTACTTCACAGCAAGTCATATAAAGGTACAGCACATCCAATTATGTACAGTACATAATACATGATAATAAATGACTATTACTGGTTTAGGTATTTAGGTTTACTATATTTTAATCATTATTTTAGAGTGTACACTTTCTATATATAAAACATGTATGTATGTATGTTAACTGTAAAACAGCCTCAGGCAGGTCCCTCAGGACATATTCCAGAAGAAGACATTATTATCATTGGAGAGGACAGCCCCATGCATGTTAGTGCCCCCAACGTCCTTCCAGTGGCACAAGATGTGGCAGTGAAGTGATATAGGTAACCCTGCCCCCGTGTAGGCCTACACTGATGTGTGCTTATGTCTTAGCTTTCAACAAAAAAGTTTAAAAATTGGCTGGGCACAGTGGCCCTCTCAGCACTTTGGGAGGCCAAGGCGAGAGGATTTCGAGATCAGTCTGGGCAACTTGGTGACACCTCATCTCTACAATAAATCAAAAAATAACCCAGGCGTGGTAGTGCATGCCTGTAGTTCCAGCTACTTGGAAGGCTGAGGCGAAAGGATTGCCTGAGCCCAGCAGGTAGAGGCTGCGGTGGCTGTCAGCATGTCACTGCACTCCAGCCTGGGCTACAGAGTGAGACTCCGATTAAAAAAAAAAAAGTTAAAAAAAGTGTTAAAAATAGAAAAAGGCTTATAGAATAAGGATATAAAAAGGAGAAAATATTTGTGTCCAGCTATATAATGTATTTGTGCTTTAAGCTAAGTATTATTACAAAAAAGTCCAAAAGGTAAGAAAATGAAAAAGCTAGTAAAGTAAGAAAGTAAACTAAACTACAGGTTAATTTGTTGCTGAAGAAAGAGACTGCACTTCGTGGCAGCTGCAGCCCAGCTGTGAGCCAGCAAAGCAAAGTGGTGGCTGCGGCCTCCCTCAGTAGACCACCATGGCAACCTACGACAGACCTGCATGTAGCCAGTGTGTGCTCCCTCATCATATGCTGACCTTGGTAAGGCTCCCAGAGATATTTTCAACAAAGGATTTGTTTCTGAGTTGGTAAAACCAGATGTAAAAACAGTCTTGCAGTGGCATGGAATTCTCAGCATCTAATAGAAGGAGACCAACTATAAATGGTGTGAGTATGGTCTGATTTCACAGAACAATGCAACACTGTTAACACTCTGGAATGTCTTTGATGGAGCTAATCTGAAATGGAAGAATGTCTTTGATGGAGCTAATCTGAAATGGATGTGCTGTGATCGTGCCACTGCAACCCAGCCTGGGTGACAGAGTGAGACCCTG
>CAUYQG010144206.1:0-51894 GCA_963574415.1 Tarsius wallacei | reverse complement strand
TCACCCAGACTGGAATGCAGTGGCTGCTCTCGGCCACCGCAGCCTCAACCTGCTGGGCTCTGGCGATCCTTCCGCCCCAGCCTTCCAAGTAGCTGGAACTACAGGCGCGCGCTACCACGCCCAGCTAATTTTTGATTATTGTAGAGATGAGGTCTCGCCAAGTTGCCCAGGCGGGTCTCAAACCTGTGGGCTCAGGCAATCCACTCACCTTAGCCTCCCAAGGCACGGGATTACAGGCTGAGCCACAGAGCCCAGCTTAATACTTTTTATAAGTTATATACCATTTATAGTTTTGTGTTTGAAAAATTTTGTTAGGCACATTTTTTTTTCAGCTAATAGTTTATATTTGATTATCCTTTGGTCTCTGAAGAGCTATGTACTTATTTCATAATATAAGATTATGTGTTTCTACATCTATTGGACAGAATTTTATATTGTATGAGTTTTCAAAGAAAAAAACCTTTTTTTATTTTTGTAGACTTTTACCTGATTATATCAAGTATAAAGAGAATAAAAGAGATGATAAACTCACTAATGGAGGAAAAATGTAATATTACTTAATTGCCCTTTGGACCTTTCCTTTTGTTACTGATCATCTTTATCTGCTTTTGACCTAGTAATGTAATTTATATTAAATGCTCATGAGCATAACTAATCATTAAAATTACAAGAAATAGATTATTCAGGTATTGTGTTAGAAGTTAATGATAAGTACTACTATTTTGTAAAATGTGGAATAGCATCTAATATAATAGAAATGAAGTCACTAGATCACAGGAGGTTTAAAGTGTAGATAAAGAAATTTATTTCTGATAAAATTTGCTTATCATAATTTAAAAAATAAAATATATGAGAGGTATTTAGAATATCACATAATATCTCAAAAGTATTACAGCTGGGGTATTTTACATTGGCAGATTCCTTCAATTTCCCAGTCTGAAAATATACTGACTTGAAATATCAGATTGAACCAAACACTTTTGATAGCTTCTAGGTACGTGAGCACAAAGACAATCACATTTAACACTCAATTGCAAAATAATTTCTTTGTGGTAAAGAGAGAGAAAAGTTTTAGTTTTTATTCTCTGAGTTTTTATCCAAGCAATATGTGAACATTGTTTTAAAAGTTAAACAGTGTTTATAAGGTTTACAGTAAAACAGAATATTTATTTCCATACTACTACTATGCTGATTGCCAACTCACACAAAATACTCCTTTTGTGTTTACTGCCATCTCTCTAAATAACACTCTTATAGCATTATTTCTTATGATTTTGGAAATAACATATGATAAATGGACGTTTTAACGGGGGGCTATAACAGCTTGAAACAATAAGCAATAATAAGGCATAAGACAAAATTAATTGAGGTTGCCCTATATTGCATATGTGCAACATTATACAACATGTTCATTCTGTTGCCCCCGCCCCACAATTCAGTATCTTCAAAGTGCTTGATCTCTTTAGCAATGTATATTTCAAGGGACTGTGAAAAATTGGCATGAATACAGTGCATTAATCAGCATTTTCATCAATCCCTGCATGTGTAACTGTGATGTGTTGCCTCAGATGAATATTTTTCTTCAATTAGTTTCCACTTTAAAATGCTATACATTTAGCATACCCCAGGAAAAATAGTTGAGGGTAAAAATCATAAAGTAAAAATTATCAATTTTATGCCTGCCTTTATAAAGTGAAGATAGCTTTTTCCACCACTCCTTCTCTTCTAAAAACATTCATCATTTTCTTCCATCCTCTGAATATAGCAATATTATAGTTCTTGTTAATGGTGAGTGTTTATATTATTATAATTCTGTTAATATGGCTGATAGGTAAGCATAATTATATTTCCCTTTTGTCCATGTCCTTGCTTTGTCTTGCCAGTAAAAATCACTTTCTTTTATATTTTTCTTAGTTCTCGGTAGGCCTTCATGACTTAACCCTCATAATTGTATTAAAACTCTACAACATTTCTCAAAATGATAACAAATACAGATGCCTTTCTACTGTCACCTTGTGTCCTCCTGCTGTTTTCTGGCTGGCTACCCTCTAGTTTGCTGCTGAGCAGTTATCCTGACAATCAGTTCATACTTATCTTAGACGCCATATGCTTCTTTCCCGTTTTGGATTTTCTCTCTCCTACATTTCAAGTCTTGCTTTTCATTGACTTATGTCCTTATTTTTGTAGAGAAGATCCTCAAAAGTTATTGAGAAAAGATGCATTGACAGTGTATGCTAATAATTTTATTTTTAGTTTGACTTGGCAAGTAAATCCAGTGGTCCCAGAATTTTAAAATCATTATGCATTTTCTTCCAGTTTTCAATATTTTGTTGAGAAGCCTGATGGCATTATGATTTCTGACCTCTTTTATTTCTCTGAAATCTTTCACATCTGCTCTATGATGTTTTGAAGTTTCAGATTTTTGTTTTTGTTTGTTTTTTTATTTATCACTTATGACATGATGTTTACACTGTGGAGTGGCTAAATTAAATTAATTGTTTTTAGATCTAAAAACTCTTGTCTTTTGTTATTAAAACATTTTCCTATATTGTTTATTAATTTCTAGTACACTGTTTTCACCTTCCATTTTCTAGTTATTTAATTGTGATAGCTGGATAATGAAGCTCATAACTTATTTCTCCACTATTTCATATTTGTTTTCTTATTTACTTATATCTTCTTTTTGTTCTTCTTTACAGGACCCTTCCCCAATTCTATTACCCAAAATTTCAATCGATTTTCAATTTTTATTACTGTTGTTGTTTTGCATTATTATTTTATTATTGAGAGCTCTTTCTTATTTTCTGCATGTATCCTTTTTCTTTAATTATTCTGTTCCATTTTCTTGTTAATATCCATCTGAAAAAATTAATTACTATAGAATTTTTTTAAAACTGTTTTCCATTTCCTGATTGTATCCTCTGAGATTATTCTTGTTCTTTTGATCTGCCTCATATTCTAGAAGCTTTTCTCAAATGTCAATTATTTATAGACTGCCAGTTCATATTTTAGTGTGAAATACTAAAAAACTGATTAGAAACTCTGTGTGCCTAAGCCTTATTAATTAATGTGTCACATCGTAGGTTGATTAATAACAAATTGGAGGCACTTGCAAATTTATATTTGTAGTATTTTTCAATTGGGCTAGTCAAATTCTCCTGAAAGAACTCCTCTATCCCTTTTTTTAGAAATATAATTCTCAGTATTCTGAAAGCCAACAAGGAGGGAGATATTGTTCTTACCATTCAGCATGTACTTTAAATCAAATTGAGCACCTCATATCCAAATCTAGCTCTTCACTCTTATTCTTTGCTGTGTCCAGAATCCCAAAGTCCAGAAAATCTTTGCTTCAACATTCTAAAGGAATAACTTTCTTCCTTTGCTGAAATAGTAAATGTAGGAATGGGTGGAGAGATGGGAAGATTCCCTAGGTGTGAGATTAGAGAGAATAATTGGGAATCTGTTTATACTTTGTTAATTAATGAATCCTCCTGTTTTTATACCTCTTGCCTTCTCTGTGACTCTCACACAAATACATATATACATACACACCTCACAACCTTTCAAAGGTATCTGGCACTTCTAATTATTAAGCCTTTAATGATTCTGCTGCACAAATTGTTTTCCTTTTTTTTTTTCTGACTTCCCACACAACAGCCAGATTTCATCTTTTTCATTTTGCTAAGCTATTACCACTTGGTCATCCACCTCTGATCATATAAAATTAAATTGACATCCCTCATCTGCTCTGGTTCTCCCTGGCTCTAAAGGGGATTTTGCTTTCATTTATTTAATGCAATGTTAATGGAGGGTTGGAAGGAAGTAACTTAAAAGTGTAGGTTACAGAAACATTCTTTGATGTTACAAGTTACAGCAATAGTTAATCTAGAAAATAGTTAATTAAGGATGTAGGATCTTTTTATTCATATATTAGTTAGGGACATAAGATGCCGTTCACTCATTTATCTGTGATGTACTTTTGTTACTAAGTGCCATTCCCTGGTCTAAAGTGCTAAGTGCAATTTATGAAGCAATTTATGAAGTAATAAAGTAGCATAACAAAAAAGTCTCATGAACATATACTCCAATAGAGGATACAAATATAAGATAAATGAAACAAATAAAAAACAAGGATAATTGTGTTAAGAAGATATCTAAAGAACAATTATGTATTAGTGACTAAAGAGTTGCTAGGATATGATAAGATCATCACTTAGGAAGTCTTTTCTGTTATTCAAGATGAGGACAGAATCATGATGAGGTTCCAACCACACAATGGGACAGAGTAAACAGTAAAGGGGTCCAGAAGTGGGTTGGGCTTGCCATTTTGCATAACAGTAAACAAGTATGTAGCTGAAAGTGGAATGAGATGAGGTATGAGTACGGGGAAAGGAGATACATCACGTAAGCCCTGTACGCAACAGTATGGAATTTGGGTTTTTATTCTATACGCAAATGGAGGATTAAGCAAGAGAACAACACCCCCATTTAGCCAGTATATATTGAGCTCCTGCTGCGTGCAAGGTAGTACTCTATGTACTGGTAAAATGGCCTATACCAGGTGGGTCTTACATGCTTCTGCTCTGCTCATCACGTGTCTATTATTCACTGTTGGATCAAATAAGTTTAGTTGGTCTAGAGTGGCCTCAGCTGAAACAGTTGGTCTCGCTTATGTAAGAATTGGGGTAGCCTGTGATTGTTCACACCGTGGTTGAGCAAGATTCTAAGAGACCAAGTAGAAACACATACAGACTCTTAAGCATAGGCTCAAAACTAGTACAAAATCTGCTTTGCCCTTGTCTGTTATTGAATCAGAGAAAATTACATGCCATCTGTTCATAGGAAGATTTCCAAAGTCACATTACAAAGCACATCAATACAGGAAGGAGGAACAAATCTGCCCACACTTACTCACCTGTATTTGTTTATTAATTTTGTTTTGTTTGTTTGCTTGTTTCCATTATTATGTATGATATATGCTCCGATGCTACATGAGATAAACTGACTGGTTCGATTTTTAATTATGGAGGAAACCTCCTCCAGATTTAATAAGTTACAATTGTAAAAAGTCTTTCTTTTCTTTCTCGGTTTCTTTGTCTGTTTTTCTCTCTTTTGAGTTGTGGGGTAAAAGTGAGGAATTATTACATAGAGAGATTGCATGCAGGTGGAGTCTGCGTTCTGGCAGGTGCTCTTTTCCCAATAGTGAATCAGGTACTCCTTGTGTTGCCATGTACCCCACCTCGTCCCTTTTTTCCTCCTCTACCAGTGTACAGCATTTGCTGATCCCACCATTCTGCTCATGTAACCAGTGATCAAGGGCAACTTCTAAATGAGAACATATTGTATTCAGTTATTTGTTCCTGTGATGTTTCACGTAATATGATGGTCTCCAGCTGCATCCCATGTTGCTGCAAAGGCCATGCATGGTTTTGTTCTTCTTTATGGCTGTATAATATTCTATCATGTATATGTACCATATTTTATTTATCCAGTACACTTTTACTGGGCATCTGGGTTAGTTCTATATTTTTTTCTGTTGTGTAAAGTGCTACAATAAATATGTGTGTGCAAGTGTCTTTTTTGCAGAGTAATTTATGTTCCTTTGGGCATATTCCCAGAAGAGGGATTGCTGTATCATATGAAAGCTCAATTTTAGTTCATTGGAAAATCACCACACTGCTTTTCACAAAGGTTGAATTAGCTTACATTCTCAACAACAGTGTGAAAGTGTTACCCTTTTCGTTGCAGCCATGCCAGCACCTATTGTTTTTTTACTTCATTTTTTGTTGTTGTTGTTTTTGAGTTGGAGTCTCACTCTGTCGCCCAGACTGTAGTGCAGTGGCCGCTCCCGGCCACCGCAGCCTCGACCTGCTAGGCTCAGGCGATCATTCCGCCTCAGCCTTCCAAGTCGCTGGAACTACAGGCGCACGCTACTGCGCCTGGCTAATTTTTTGATTTATTGTAGAGATGAGGTCTCACCAAGTTGCCCAGGTGGGTCTCGAACCCGTGGGTTCAGGCAATCCACTCACCTCAGCCTCCCAAGGAGCGGGATTACAGGCTGAGCCACCGAGCCCAGCTGTTTTTTCACTTCTTAGTGATATTCATGTCCTCTGTCCACTTTTTAATGGTGGTGTTTGCTTGTTTGTTTTACCTTTCAATTCGAGTTTCTTGTAGATCCTAGATGTTAGTTCTTTGTCAGAGGCATAGCTTGCAAATTTTTTTCCCCTTTCTGTGAGTCATCTTTTTATCCTCTTGATAGTTTCTTTGGCTGTGCAAAAACTTTTCAGCTTGATAAGGTTCCACCTGTCAATGTTAGCAAAAGTTAACACTGCTTTTTAGGACTTGATGATTAATTAATTGCCTAGTCTGAAGTCCAGGAGGGAGTTTCCTATTTTTTCTTCTTAGATTTGTATAGTTTGAGGTTTTACATTTAGTTCTTGATATATGTTGTGGTAATTTTTGTATTTGGTGATTGGTAGAGGTCAAGTTTCCTTCTTCTGCATGTGGCTAACCAGTTTTTCCAGCACTATTCGCTAAATATGGTTTCCTTTTCCAATATTTGTTATTGATGGCTTTGTCAAAGATGAGTTGGTTGAGGTACTGTGATTTTATTACTGGATCCTCTGTCCTGTTCCTTCGGGCTATGTGTCTATTCTTATAACAATAACATGCCGTCTTGGTTGCTGTAGCCTGTCATGAAGTTAAAATCTGGAAGTATGATGCCTACAGCTTTATTCCATTTGCTGGATATTGCTTTAGCTATAAGTGCTCCTTTTTGCTTCCACGTGAATTTCTGTATTATTTGTTCTAGGTCTGTGAAAAATGATGTTGGCAATTTGGTAGGGATTGCATTGAATCTGTAGATTGCCTTGGGTAGGATGAACATCTTGATGATATTTATTCTTTCAAACTATGAGCATGGGATGTTTTTCCATCTGCTTGTAGCATCCTTGATTTCTTTGAGCAGTGTTGTGTCATTCTTATTAAAGGTCCTTTGCTTCTTTGATTTTGTTGATGTCATCGTATTGTGTGTGTGTGTGTGTGTGTGTGTTTATTGTGAATGAAAATATGTTGTTTATTTGATTCTCAACCTGTTTTTTGTTGGTGTATAGAAATGTAACTATCTTGTGTGCATTGATTTTGTATCCTGAGACTTTACTGAAGTCATTTATCAGTGCGAGGAGGTTTTGAAAGATGCTCTAGGGTTTTCTAAGTTTGGAATATCATACCATCCATAAATAGGAATCACTTAACTTATTCTTTTTCTATTTGGATAACCCTGATTTCCTTTTCCTGTCTGATTATTCTGACTAGGATTTCCAGTACTATATTGAATAGGAGAGGTGTGAGTGACCATCTTTGTCTTGTTCCTGTTTTCAGGGATAATGCTTCTAGCTTCTGCCCATTTTTATTTATTCTTAACATATATTTATTTTAAAATTGTGGGGAAGAGTTAAGGGTTAGGTATACAAATATGTATTCTGCAGGTACCATTGTTGATGAAGTGTGCCCCCCATCTCCAGACAGATATTGACCACTTTTAATCCCACCTCCCTTCCCCTCCCTGCCCCCCCCCCCCATAGTTTCCCGCCACTGTCAATCCTTTTCTTCTAGTAATACAATAGTTGTTCAAGGTCCACTTATGAGTGAGAACATGTGATACTCAGATCTTTGTTTCTGTGAGAGATCACTCAGTATTATAAACTCCGATTCCATTCAGGTTGCTGCGAAATTCATGATTTTGTTCTGTTTTATGGTTGTGTAATATTCCATTGTGTATACGTACCAAATTTTCTATATCCAGTCCTCTTTTGATGGATAGCATGGTTGGTTCCAGGTTCTTGCTATTGTGAAAAATGCTGTGATAAACTTACATGTGCGGGTGTCTTTTTTTATAGAGTTATTTGAGTTCTTCAGGGTATATTCCCAGTAGGGGGATTGTGGGGTCATATGGAAGGTCGACAAAATCGTATTTCTAAAGTCATTTTTCACTACTGAGGAATATCCAATGGGAAAGTGGAATTCTTTCTTGACCAACTTATATCAGCTGTATTGCTAAGACTTTTGTCTTATTCAGTAACTCTTCCTTATAAAGTTGGAAGTAAATTGCTTGTTCAAATTTTGAGAGGAGTACATAAGTTATCTTTACTGAGACCCACATTAACTTTTATATTCATTATTTTCAAACTCAAATTATTACCACTATTTAGTCTTTTTGTTCATATTTACATTTACTGGAAAAGGAAAGAGCAGTCTTTGTTTTCTTTCATCATAAAATTAAAATACTTGGAAATTAATACTATATGACTGCATTTTGTGTTTGAGTGTTTTAGTGGAAGTGCCTCAAGTTTGTGTGTAAATATGTTTTTTATTAGGAACTTTATTCTTGAAAAAAGTAAAGGATAACAAAACTTTATTTCACTATTATTTCTGACAGAGAACAGGTCAAAAGGATATTAAAAGTTTGATGTCCAGTCAAATTTGAATTACCAGGGCATAAAATTTCCTATAGGGAAAGTTGGCAAACATCTCTGTGTTTGTCACCTAATATTTAAATAGCTGAGTGGATTTAATTCGGCCATTTTATTGCCTTCTACAAAAGCAAGTTCACCTCAGATTGAAATGTGGTTGATTTCAGCCCAAAAGAGAAAACTGTGAAGACTTGATGACATTTCCTGACATTGTTAGTAAAGGTCAGCAGCTGTTTTTCTCTGACTTCCTTATCCTGAGCATCTATTCAACAAAGATAAAGCTGTCTTAGACTTGTTTTGCTGTACAAACAAGTTTTTTCTTACATTTTTCTCCTGTGAAGTAAAGAAACTCCTCTTAATATGTTCAATTTGTTGTCCCCCAAGAACATGTAACTTAATAACAACAATGGGAAAATTCTTATTTTTGAATACTAGAGTCACAAAGTACCATTCTAGGATCATTTTTAGAACGCTAAAGGCCAAAGTCCACTTCTCCATTTAAGATCTTTAATCTCAAAAGCCCTATCATGGGATCTCTCTGTGTGTCCCACTTGGGAGAACCTAAGCTGGGTGTTTACCAGTGTGTTCCATAGAACACTACTCCCAGGAGATGCCCAGTGGGGAAGCGTTCCCTGGGAAATGCTGCAAACTGCCTCCCTCATTAGAGCTTCACTGTGCACTTGAAGGGCTTTGAGATGTTCTATGATGAAGAACAAAACAGGATTCTGCAAGCCTATTTACCTTGCAACTCTTTTTGGAGTGGGGTTGGGTCATTACCTCCTTGTAATCCTCCTATAGACTAGTACCACACAGGGCTCACTTGGGGATAGGCTAATCTAGCAGCAAATGGGCGTTAGAGAGATACTGGGAAATGCATTCTATATAGACTTTCTCAGCAATGTAAACATTTAACCCACACAGCCTCATTTATCTTTACCTCACCCAGTTATGGTTGGTAATTTTAAAGATGAAGAAAGTTGATACACCTACAATGAGTGACTTCTTAAGATCATACAGTCAATAAGTGTTGGAATTTGGACAAAGTCAGCTAATTCAAGGCAATATTCTGGATACTTTAATATGTGTAGTATTCTTATATAAAAATAATTGAAATATATTGTACTGAAATTTTACTGTATGGTTGTTTCCATGCTTGATACTTGACCAGCATTAGCTTTGTTGATGCTCATGATAATACTGAATTGAGTACTATCATTGTCTCTTTATTACAGATGATTAAATTGAAGCTTGGAGAGGTCCAAGGACTCACACAAGGCCACATAGCCAGTATTGGGCAGGGCTGTGCCAGAATCCAGGGCTGTAACCATTGTGCTCTGTCACCTGCAAACATATGGACATAATTTATAAAATTTGAAAATGACAGATGTGCCAACCCTCCTCCCCCATGCCCACAACCCTTTTCATGGATCTTTGGCTCTTCAGAAATTGCAAGACTGGAGAGTGACCAAGAATTGCAGGGTTTTCACTGATTTTACTTAACATGAAAGAATTGCTTTGGTTAGGTTTTGAGATTTTTTTCCACTGGGTATAAATTATGAAGCTCTTTTGATATCTTAGCATGGAACTTATGTGTTTGGACACTGTTGCAGATAATCCCACATTAATACAGAGAGTCATAGATAGGACCTCTTGAAATGGTTTGTTTCATTTTCAAACATTCAGATGAATTTATTATGCTGATAGGATTGTTGGGCGTTTCCATGGAGAGACTTTTGACAAGTCCCTTGTGTTTCCTTTTATTTTACTTTCAAATGTCTTTTATCTGCTGAGTCAAAAGTATCACCGTCTTCATTAGATAATTAGTCATATCATTAACATCTATGTTATATGTTATGAGAACAGGTTAAAAGAGATTATCAAACAGTTTTAACTTGGCCATGTGTTCCTCTTCTCTAGCTGTGACTTTTTCAGCATAGTATTATTATTCATATTCCTTTCAGGAAAACTAAAGATTGTGAATAATTGTTCTGTTTTATCATTGCAACTTCTGTTTTGCTTTTTGTTTTTATTCTCATGTAGCCACTTAGACCTTTTTTGCCCTTGTTTTTCCATCCCTTTTGACAAAATAAAAAGCTAAGCACAATGGAGAAGAGTAAAGTATGCAAGAGAGTATGGCTGAAAATGGAATTAGTGATACCTTGGGAAGTCTGTCTGCTTTACCATCAGACAAAGAGCTCTGTAATAATTGACAGTTCTTCTTTGTGGTTGAAAATATTGCAGTCATCAAGCACTTACTTGATTTTAGACATAGGAAAAAATGTTCTCACACCCACACATGGGTGATTGTGTATGTGCTGAGACCTGTTGTAGCTTGGATATTAGACTAGCAAGCATACAACTGTAATGCAATTATGTTTCTGGAAATGGTTTCACTCGTGATATTTTAGGGTACCTTTCCAGAATTTCAGATTGGGACCATTAGTAGGTAATAAAATCAATTCAGTAGGCACAACCAACATACTTTTATTTTAAAAAATGAAATGGAATAAACTAAGAAATGTCAGAGTACACTACACATAATAAAAGATTGTATACATATGTGCTTACTTGGGCTATGATGAAAAATATATGTTCTGTTGTTCATAAACAAAAAAGCTTGAGGCTTCTGTTTTCCTCTAGAGACTAGCTGACAATCAGTCTGAAAAATCTCTTTGAACTCACTATTCATTTAACTCCACCCAAATCATTTTCCAATAAGTGTAACTCAATTAAAAGTTTTCTTTTAAAGCCTAAATTATGCTTTCAAGTATTGCAGAACTTAGTCCATGCCAGGTAGGTCTCATTTTGGTTTTTTGTTAGTGGAACATGATTTTTTGTCAAAGGGAAAGTCTTTTAAGGAAGTTATTGTTTTCCTTTCTTTGTGGATGGAACTCAAGTAGACTAAATAAAAGGTTGATTCATGTGGGCAAGCAGCTGTGATTTATTCTAAGCTTATTTTGAAAATAGCTTGTATAGCATACCTCCTGAATGGCTGATGGTAAAAGCTAAAAGGTATCTCTGCTTTTGTACCTGTCACTTTAGTCGCAAGAACTACTTGCTAATATGCCTCTCTCCTCCTGACTGTGAACTCTTTGAAGTGAGAACTACTAGCTGCTTGTTGTCTGAGTTTTTAATGACAGTTTGAACATATTGGTTTATAGAGACTTATTTGCATTATGAAGCTCATGCTGAAAGTAACCTTTAATATCATAAAGAACGTTAGATGAATTTGGTATTTGAAATTATATTATTTTTCTGATTTATATGAATTCATATCATAGAAAGTTCAGAAGATAAATATATAAATAAATGAATATCACATATAAACTCATACTATAGAAATAAACATTTTAAATATTTTTATTACATATCTATGTGTTGTTTTAAAATGTTTTTACATTAAATATTCTTCTAAAACATAACTGGCTTCCTTAACATCACACTGCTTGGAGATGTCATAGTTTGGCTATTCTTTTTAATGTAGACCATCACTAAATAATCAGAATTAAAATCCTTATACTTAAATTCTGTATACATATCACTTTAAGAGTTCTAAAATATTCATGAGTACTTGCAGCTTTTTCCAGAACCCAAATTTTATACATCCAGTTGTTTTTTTTTTATTGTTTTTGAGGAGGTGATCAGTCAGTTTCACAAATCAGCTGTGGCTCCAAGCAAACACCAGGGATTAGGCCCATCACAGAGGGACCGCCCTTGAAATATCCTATAGTGGAGAGGAGCTTTCAGTCTAGAGAGAGGAGGAAATTATACATAGTTTAGTCATCATGTGCTTTGGCAATAAATTACAGTTGAAAGGAAGGAAAAGATAAATATTGTGTAGTAGCCGCTTTTGAAGAGTAGACAAATTCCCTGTGGCAAAACTTCCTCCTTCCCTCTTTATCCCACACCCCTCTCCTTTGATGTTAGGTAGGTGGCAGTTTAATCCAGCTGTCACAGTGACTACTATTCACTGTGGGTCTCAGCCCATCACCTCCCAACACTCCATGCAGTTTGATTATAAAAATGTGATTTTATTTTTTTCCTTTATTGGACCTTTATGGACCTTTATTTCTTTTATTTTTAAATTGTTTATTAGAATTGTGAACCCTCATTATCCAGTTATAGCAACCATCAACATTTCCCCATAGTTTTTCATTTATCCTGCTTTTAGCCAAGTATTTTAAGGTAAATCCCAGACCTCATGTCATTTCAGCCCTACATATGTCAGTAGACATCCTCCCAAATGGCATTTTCTTACATAATTTCAATACCATTATCACACCTGATAAAATTAACAATAATAATCTGATATTAGTACCCCCAATTATCTTTTTTAAAGGTTTTATGTGGTTGATTTTTTTTCAGATCAGGATCTAAACAAGGCCCACTTGGTTATTGTAGAGCTTAAGTTCCTTTTAACCTAAAATAAATACTTTTTGGTGTTTGCCTCTTCATAGAATCCATTGCTGAAGAAACTGAGTCAATTGCATTTCATATAGATCTTTTTGGGGCAAATCTGTATAAATGCTTTAGTTAATTAAAAACAATTTTAGCTGGGTATGGTGGCTCACTTAGTTAATTAAAAACTATTTTAGCTGGGCATGGTATAATCCCAGCACTGTGGGAGGTGGAGGCGAGAGGATTGCCTGAGTCCAGGGGTTGGAGACCTGCCTAGGCAACCTGGCAAGACCTCATCTCTACAATAAATCCAAAAACAAACAAAAAAATTAGCTGGGTGTGGTGGTGCATATCTGTAGTTCCAGCTACTTGGAAGGCTGAGGAAGAAGGATTGCCTGAAGCCAGCAGGTCGAGGCTTCGGTGGTCATGAGCATGCCACTGTACTCCAGCCTGGGTGACAGAGTGAACCTCCGACTCAAAAAAAAAAAAAAAAGCATTTGTAAATAGAAAACCTACAGGATAACAACAATCAAACAGTACAGCACAAATATAAACTAGAATGTAAAAGTCCTCTCACTTCCATCCCTAGCCAGCCCCAGACAGGTCTAGTTTTCAATTTGTTAAAATTAAACTTTTTGTTTTGAAGTAATTGTAGATCACATGCAATTGTAAGAACTAATACCCTTTACCTAGTTTTTCCCAATGAGAACATCTTGCAAAAAAAAAAAAAATCACAACCAGTATATTGACATTGATACACAAGATATGGAAAATGAACTGGTAGATTTAAAAACATGTGTCTTCTTCCTTGCCAGTGATTCTTAGAGAGACAGGCTACCTGAGTGTCAGAGTAGTGTTTCTTTATTGTTTTTCATTTACGTGCATCTGCCTATTCAATACATGATATTGTAGGCATTTTTCTAGCAGTTTTCATTTTTCCTTTGGCATATTTCTGCCTAATCCTTTGAAGTCATTAAAACTGTAGAAGGACAATGGGGTGGAAATTTCTGATGTACTGAACACCCACAGAATAAGTTTATTGCATTCGTGCTTGCCACAGGAATCTCCATCTGCCTATGTGTGGAAATACATAGGCAAGAGTGAAATTTCAACTTCTAATGACAGTTTGCTTTTTAACAAGTTTAGGACTCAGCAGTTCCTTTGGCAGAACAAAGACTCATGGGATTTTGTCTGATAGTTAATGAAAAAGAGAAATTTGCACAAGGAGGCATGGATCCCTGGGCAAAGTAATGATGAGAATGTCTGACTTGAATCTGCCTGCATTCTGCCGTCATGGCTGGGTGAAATCAGTTTCTCCTTGGGCCTTTGAGGAGAAATGGTTGGAAAGAAGTATAATTGCAGGGTTGTATAAAAGTGACACTCACTCTGGAATTTTTCCTTGTCATGACATGTCACTTTTTAAAAAATAAAATTTAGAATACAATAATTATGTGAAGGTCGATTCACATAATTGCTCCTTATTTTATATTTAGCTGTGTTTTTTGAAAAAAGTTCTCTCTTTCTCTTTTTCTGTTCAAGGAGAATTTCATGGTAGCAAAAAAAAAGAGGTATTTACACGTTTGACCAGGTGATTTCTTGGTGGTTTAAAAAGATTTTCATTATGTTTATATTTATATGCATATTTGTTTCTACACTAATTAGCATAGGGTTGCTATATGAGGGTACTTACAAAGGTGGAGTGAATAATATAAATGAGTAACAAAGACCTAGAGATTCTAAGGGAACTAGATTGTCTCCTATGAAGGGCAACCCTGTGAGCATGCCTGCTCATGTGGTTGTATTTCAGTTTTCAACAGAAACTGTAAACTGGATTTTCAATGAAAGCCTTTAAAAACAGGCCAAGTTCAAATTTTAAATCAAAGTCCTGTGCACTCTGTGCTTCTTCACAGTAGGCTTTTCTCTAGGATGATTTTCATTTAATTCTCAGCAATTTTGTGCTTACTGACAACTGCTGCCAGAAAGCACAAGGAATTTAATTGTCATCTCAAACTTAACCAAACTTTCAACTTCACTTCCCAAACTTACTCCCTCTTTGGGCTTCCCTTTCTGTCTGTATTAGCCTCAGTGTTCTCATCTTTTCTGGACTCAACACCTTGGTGGTTTTTTTCTCCTCTTGTCTTTCCCAGTATAGCTAGCTCCAACCTGAATCTGTTTATTTTGTCTTGTGAATTTCTTCCTGTTTTCCTTTCTCTTCCTTCCCATTCAACTACTCTCATTCCTAGGGTACTTCTATTGCTCTTCTGAGCCAGATCCGTCCCTCCCTGCCTACCCTATTCTAGTTCCTGTAGCATTGTTCAACCAAGTTGAACATCTTTTTCTAATATCTCTTTCATTATCTCCTTACTCAAAAAAATTCTGTAGGTTCTTTTGGCCTACCATATACATTCCAAAACTTCTGCCTAGATTTCAAGTTTTCCTAGTAGTTTTATCTTGGCTGTCTACCTAACATTTCCCCCTGGCATTCCTTAACCCATTGCTCTATTAAAGTCAACTCTACTTCTCCCTCCAGCCCCCTGGCAGATGCCACTGGGAATCTCGTGGGAGTGTCTGGATAATGGGCAGATCCTTTCCCTAGGCTTTGGATGTTGAGATGAGGTAGAGATTCTGGAGTTCTATAGCTTTTCCACACTGGTCTCTGTAGAGAAGCATCTACTTGGCACAAAAAATAAGCAGTCAGTTCCACCTGCTAACAGAATAACAGAGGAGTCATCTTTGTTACCTGGGATTCTGTCAAGTCAGAGCCTGAGGTGAGAACAACCAAAAGGGAAGCAAACCCCCAAAGCAGGACATGGAGAATGAATGTGCCTTCTCTATGCCAAGGAGTTTCCTCCATCATCTTTGGAATATATTCACAAATATGCACAAAGAAAAGAGTGGGATTACTATACTAGGCTGTGAGGTGATCATGGTCTGCTTTGGGGTAGTATCCTTCACATATCTGGATTCTTAACCTTTGAAGACTCTTCAATTAGAAAATGGATAATGAATTGCAATTCACTTGTAGTATTTAATTATTTACTTATTTTATTTTATTTTATTTTTTGAGTTGGAGTCTCACTCTGTTGTCCAGGCTGCAGTGCAGTGGCACACTCACGGCCACCCCAATCCTTCCACCTCAGCCTTTCAAGTAGCCAGAACTACAGGTGCCAGCTACCACACCCAGCTAATTTTTGATTTATTGCAGAGACGAGTTCTCGCCAAGTTGCCCGGGCTGGTATCAAACCCGCAGGTTTAGGCAATCCACTTGCCTCAGCCTTCCAAAGTGCAAGGATTACAGACTGAGCCACCGAGCCTGGCTGCATTTGTTTTTTAATTTCCAGTACCATTTGTGCTGGAAGCCTCAGGGCAAGAAAGAAATGGAATAAGAGAAAGACTCCAGGTGAATCCAGCTCTAGCTAGGGAAAAGGCTGGGGTGAAGAGGTCTGCTTTGTGTGATTCAGATTCCCAGTACACCCAAGTTGAAACTTCTCCATGGAAGATTTTGGGTTGGAGAGGCCTTCTTTTACAATCCCAGAGACTTCCTTTTTCAGCAGATTTCTGCGTTGTCTCCCTCCTGCTGAGGCCAGGAATTCTTGCTTTGTTTATGCGAAGCCATACTAACCACACATATTTTGCTGTCTGAATGCAGCAAGTGCTCATTCTCCTGCAGCCCCACGTAGTTGTGCGTACCATTAAAAATCTGTGTAAGTAACTAGTCACTTTATTCAACTAGAGCAACTTGCTGGATACTTGGTGAACTCCCCAATTCAGAAAGGTAGCCCCCTTGCTCCTTTTATGTGTCTCCAACCATTAATATCATGTCTGGTTGTGGAAAAGACTCAATACAATAGATCCTTTACATTCTCTGATGGTTCATCCTGAGTCTATCAGGTTTCCTTCAAATCTGTGACTGTCATTAACTAAGACATAAATATCAAACAAGTGTTAAGCTCAGTCTCCAGCTAAATGGTTGCATCTAAACAGAGTCCTTGGCAGAAGCCTTAGATTCTACCAGGAGCATTTTCTATACTATCTCATTTAATCAGCACAACAACCCTTGAAGGTGAGTAATATTGTTTTTCTGTTGGGAATTATATGACATTGACTTTTGGGGTAGCTTGACAAATCTGTGTAAGACCTACTGTGTATATTTGGATAGGTGGATAGATAGATGATTAGAAAAAGTAATATGATTAAATGATGTATTTCCTAAGGGTTTTCCATTCTAATATATGAAACATTTTGATCAACAATTTTCAGAAGATTAAACTGGGAAACAAGAGATGAAATAATCTGCAACAGTAGATACTGTTTAATAATTCAATCATTTTAGCTTTTCTTTCTCTCCAAAAGAAGAATCAAATACATAACATGGAGATTGTACTGGACTCCCAATCCTCAGTAAGAATTAATTGCACTTTTTTATCCTTTTTCTTTACCAGGTGATGGCTGTGGGCACCTAGTGGCCTATCAGGACAGTGGCACAATGACATCTAGGAATTATCCAGGGACTTACCCTAATCACACTGTTTGTGAAAAGACTATTACAGTACCAAAGGGGAAGACACTGATTCTGAGGTTGGGAGATTTGGACATTGAATCCCAGACCTGTACTTCTGACTATCTTCTCTTCACCAGCTCTTCAGATCAGTATGGTAAGAAAAGAGATCTGGGTTCCTTGGAGCATCAAAATTTTTGATAACTGGGGAAGAGAGCAAATGGTATGGTAACTAACACCATAGCCTGGGAAGATTAGTAGAGAAACTTGTTCTGTGTAAACTCTCAATGCAACTTAGAAGGATAGATTTGCTTCATAAGCTAAAATAGCAAAGGGCATCTAAGGAGATGTTAGCATTCTGTGTGTCTCAGAACTTTTGTTTGAGTTATAGCCCTGCTGGAAAGAGATGTGTGACATTTGGCTACACCATCTATGGTTCATTATTCGTTTGACAAATATTTATTGAACAGAGTGGGGACCAGGTGTTCCAGGTTCTCTGTAAAGAACTAGGATATAGCAGTGAAAAAACAAATGGAGCTTACCTGGGGGAAGGGGAAGGCAGGAAATAAGCACATGCATCTATAATATGAGAGGTGGTAAGAAAGAAAAATAAGGAATAACAAACATAAGGTATCTTAAGGTGACACAGAGCCTATTTTTGAGTGTGTTTGTGCTACTTCAGATGGGGTGTCAGGGAGTCTTCTCTAGTCAGGTGATGTTTGAACAGAGGCCCAAAGTGAGGAGAGGGAATGGACTGTGCAGGTATGATGGGTCAGAGTTTTCTGGGGAAGGAAATAGTAAGTACAAAGGATAGTTTCCTTAATAACTTTTGAAATTTACATTTTTGTGCTTTGAGATATGCTGTCAGCAGGTTGGAGCCAGAAATCACAACAACAGTGACCCTTTGATCTTAAGCCCAAAGAAACTGTTTGGGTTAGACAATTTGAAAACAAAGGCAAAAATAAAACAAGGACAAAAATCTAATATACAGGTTCTTTTGAGTTTAGAGATTTTCTGAAATTCTCTATGCACACAACTCTAAAAATGAGGTTTGAGGTAAAATCCTATCTGCCTTTTAGCTTTACAGTCAGTCTCCCAAACATACACAGCTTTTTCACCTGTCTTTACCTTCGTACCTGGAGTTGCATCCTCATTCTTGGTGCCTCCTGCCACAGTTTAGAAGCCCAGGTCAAATCTGAGATGATTCAGAGGTCTGAATTAGCCTCCATGACAAAAACAAAGGTGTATGATTTTTTTTTTATCCCTGGGAATACAGTGTAGATTTTAATGATGGCTGAATTTTTACTCTGACAGAGTCAAGACAGTGGTTTTCATATAGTTGCTTGCAATTTAACTATAATTTGACTTAAATGGGAAAGACGACACTTCTGGGGATGCTTTAGGCCCCTTCGAACACTTACCCCATGCTTAAGGCCCCATTGAACACATATTTCTGCTGCTGCTGGTAATCAAATGTATATTAATTTATAGAAGCACTTGTCAGGGAATCCCTCTTCAGTCAGGAGCTTGTGTTCAGATTCTGAGGAGAAGGTGAATGAAGAACTCCAATGTAAAATGTGAGGCAAATGCTGCAGGGCCAGAAGCAGTTTTTCCACACTGATTTCTGTGAGAAAACATCTACCTGGCCCAGAAGATAAGCAGTTAATTCCACCTGCTGACAGAACAGCAAAGTAATCATCTTTGTTGCCTGGAATTCTCTCAAGTCAGAGGCTGAGGTGAGAGCAACTAAAAGGGAAGCAAACCCTCCTTTCCGCCAAACCCCAAAGCAGGACATAGAGAAATAATGTGTCTTCCCCATGCTGGGAGTTTCCTCCATCACCTTTGGGATAGAGTCACAAATATGCAAAAAGAAAAGAGTGGGATTACCTACCTATCTCTACTAGACTGGAAGGTGATCATGGTCTGCTTTTGGGTACTATCCTCCACATTTCTAGATTCTTGACTTTTCAAAACTTAGACCACTAGAAAATGGGTAATGAATTGCAATTCACTTGTAGCATTAAAGCCAGGTAAATAATTTTTCTCTTTAAATTTTTTCTACATATAGTTATATTTGTCTTTTAAAAATAGAATACATGCTCATTATAGAAATAAGCACATTGAGTGCTTATTGTATGCCAGGTGCCTGCTTGGCCTTTATATATATATTCTAGGGTAGACACATCCATCCTTCAAGGCATAGATTATTAATGTCTTTCTGTAGATAGGGAAACTGAGGCATGGTGCAATTAGGTAATGTGCCCAAGACCACACAGCTAGTTATGGCTAAAATGGAGATTTTTTTTTTTTTTTGAGTTGGAGTCTCACTCTGTCACCCAGGTGGAAGTGACTTGGTACTTCTGCATCAGCTTTCCAAGTAGCTAGGACTATAGGTGTGCACCACCATGCCTGGCTAATTTTTTTATTTATTGTACAGGTGAGATCTCACCAAGTCGCCCAGGCTGTTCTCAAACCCTTGGGCTCAGGCAGTCCTTTCACTTCTACCTCCCAAAGTTCTGGGATTACAGGCGTGAGCCATTGCACCTTACCTGAAATGGAGATTTTTATCTATGTTGTTATGGCTCTAAGACATCTATTCTCACTGCTTCTCTTTCCCGGTTCCCCTACTCCAGGAAGACCATATTAAATTATCACCCTTCCCAGGCAGACCAGCCCCTTATTATGTTATACAGCAATTTTGTCTAACACACAGAGAGTAGGTAATATTTTTATTGGGAATAAGATTAACTATTTAATGGTACTCAGAATTTCTCTCTTTTGTGACTACTTTAAAGATTTCCTTTGACCAAAAACACCAAGCAGACCTATATTTTGACTTAGTTAAAATAGTCCCCTGGTCAGTTTGAATCTCCCCAAGGAATGCAGAAGAGGAAGCAGAAGTGATTTGTTTTCCTGTGGCTTAGGGAGTGGGCGTTCCTTTGCAGCTGGTGCCCAGCTCTCTGGGAGAGTAAAAGGTACCTCTGTAGCCACAGGATCTGGCCTGACTGTGGAGGAAAGGCCCGACAGCTTGTGCAGGAGCCCCAAGATCCTCAGCTATATTGCCTGGGCCAGCAGTGGAAGGGAATGCCCATTGAAGTTCTGGAGGGAACATCTGTTCTGAAATACCTCCTGTGACTCAATATATGGTATCTTCTAATAATTATTTGTGTGGCTGAAACAGAGGAGTTGTTTTAGGTTAACTAGCTGGATGTTTTCATTATCCAACTAATGTTAAAACCCTTTGCCAAGGGATTTTTAAAACTCAAAATTGTCAGAATTTTGAACATGGAGTTAATGTTTTGAAAAATAATATTGTTTTCTGGCAGTATTTGTTTGTAAGCTCTGCCAAGAGTGGCCGTACTGGGATTGTGATTACATTAACCATTGTGAGTATGCTGATGTTATGTAGTTTTTATTATGCTGAAGTTCATTTTTAATGGCTCACCTCCATGTCAATTTTGTTTTAAATGTATGTTTTATATACTTTGTAACCAGTCTAAACACCTGCAACAACTTTCATAGTAAACAGGTAAAACATGCATTTGTCTCACTGGTGTTATAAGACCTAATATAGACAAGATAAGATTATTATTCTTCTGGTTTTTGTATATTATAATTATGGATGATATTTTTGTTTCAAGTGTCAATTAGAAAAATGTACTTATATATGTTTGGCTGAGTTAAGACACTGACTGTTCTTTTCAAAATACCCTTGAAATAGCCAGAAAGCAGAAAAGTTGATGCAGTTAAGTATATCAACTTTAGAAAATTTGTTACATTTTTGAAAGAAAAAAAAATTTTCGAAGTATTTTAAAACATAAATTTTGCTGTTAATCTTAAATTTTCTTTGATAAATTACATATATACTGGCTTTCAAGATCATGTGTGCTATTATCCTGGCCAAAAAAATCTTTAAGAAGTATAATACTTTGCATAATAGACTTTGTTTTCATGATAACGCAGGGGAATCTAAGTTGTTTTTTTTTAAAGTAACTGAGACTCCCTTCAAAAAAATGCTAATGTCCATTTTCTAGTCTATGTTTCAATTCTGGACCGCAAAGCATAGTTGGCAGGGCACAGTGGTTCATGCCTGTAATTTCAGCATTTTGGGAGGCCAAGGTGAGAAGATTGTTTGAGCCTAGTATTTCGAGACCAGCCTGGGCAACATAGGGAGACCTTGTCTTTACAAAAAACTCAAAAAATTAGCCAGGTGTGGTGGCGTGCCTATAGTCCCAGCTACTTGTAAGACTGAAGTAGAACTATCTACTGAGCCCAGCAGCTCATGGCTGTGGTGAGCCGTGATGTGCCAATGCACTCCAGCCTGGTGGACGGAATGAGATCCTGACTTAAAAAAAAAAAAAAAGCATTTAGTTGTCATGACTCCTCAGTCTTTATTTTTTATTCTTTGAAACTGCTGACTAGTTATTTTGTAGAATGTCTGTCAATTGGGTTGGTTCGATGTTCCCTTGAGATTAAATTCAGATTATGCATTTTTGGCAAACATAATACTACCACTTGTAAAGTAATCTTTAAAAGGCTTGTTCATAACAATTCCAACATTAAAAATTATGAGATGTCATATATCCCTCCAGGCGTAAGAACTAAATCTTCATTAAATTTCTTTGCCTCTCTTTTTACTGACATATTAGGTGGACTTTTTTTTCCCATTCATAACTGCATTGATTTAGGTTATTTCAAGCTGAAATGTCTTCTTTAAACAACTATTTGTTGTTCAAAAGGTTCAGTGTAATATGAGACTTTGAAAGGATACAAATATAAGGTGACGCCTTCTTTCTAGAAGACAATTTTGGAGAAACTTGGGTACATAAGAGAATATTGATTAATGTAGCCCAAGCTATTCTAAGATTGAACAGATTTACTTTTAAACCTGGAAACAGTGATTTTATTAAATAACATCTCTTTAAAATTATTGTATAAGACATTTAAGATTACTGCTTTGGCCCCTGATTCTCAGTCCCCCATTTTATTTTTACGATGTAAAATAATAGCAGGTGAGTTATACAAAATATTAAAACATCTTAAACTTTGAGGAAAAATAGATGCTGATTAATGCACTGTGTCAAAACAATATATCGAAATTTAAAATGTGAAATATCTAACATTGTCTTACATATGATGCCAGAAGGGAAGGCTGTGAATTCATATTGAGTATTATTATACTTAATTTTAAAATTCTTTAGTGACCATATAACCTTTATTTGCCGTCTGCTTAAACTTCATATCCAGTCTTGCTGACCAGAAAGGACCTAAAGACTTGGATTTACTCAGAAGTTTGTTTCTGACACTACTGCTTGTGGAGACCACAAAGGAGCTGTCATTTCTGTTCTCCTGACCTTTCAAGAAGATTGAGTCCCAGTGTTCCCCTAAAAGTTGACCTTCCTCCAGTAGATTTAGTTTGGGGTTGTTCCTGGACCCCCTGAAGACTTGTTAGAGACGTCTCAACAAGATCCAAATACTGGCCAGTCTTCTTAGGTCCCTTAGGATCTCAAAAGAACTTATTCTGGGGGAGATCTCCACACTTACCCACTTGGATCAATAAAGCCAGGCCGGTCTAGAACATGGATTGAGATTGTTGTTTCTGCCTAGATTTTGCACTTGGGCTTAATTTAAGAGTTAAGGTTTTGCACTTGTGCTTAAGAGTTAGACTCCCTGGTCTCAAATTACTCCCTTACTGCTTATTTTTTAACTGCTTGACCTGGAACTAATTACTTAACCTTTCTGTGACTCTACTTCTTCATCTTTTTTTTCCCTCACTCTGGTTAATTGTGCCCCACAGTCTACAGAAACTTGCTAGTGTGGCATTGAAACCTTGTCTTACTCTCCTCTTCAGCCTCATTTCTCGCTTTACCTCTGAGTCCCTCATTTCCATACCTTTTCCTAAATGCATCCTGTAGTTTCATTACCATGTGCCCCTCTCTTTCTTATTTCCCTTGCTTTTTCTGTCTTCTAACACACACACACACACACACACACACACACAGTAAAAGTAAATCCTTCAAGTCCCAAATCTAAGGCTACCTGCCCTGGAACCTTCTCTGATGTCCAGCAATTCCATTCACTCCTTCTCCTCTGCCCATTTTTTCTTTTTAAACCTGCAGTAAAGTTTCAGTTTCAGCCTGAGAAAATTATTTTAGCTTCTCTAGCCCGAATAGCTAAAGCAGTCCTCAGCAAAAGGAACAGAGCTGGAAGCACCACACTTCCAGACTTTAAACTTTATTACAAGGCTACAGTAACAAAGACAATATGGTATTGGTACAGGATTAGGCACATAGATCAATGAAACAGGACAGAGAATCTGGAAATAAAATCATGGTCCCACAACCAACTCATTTTCATCAAAGCCACCAAAAACAAACATCGGCGGAAAGGAAATCATATTTAGCATATAGTGCTGGAAAACCCCCCTAGCCACATGCAGAAGAATGAAACAGGACCCCTGCCTATCACCAGGTACAAAAATTAACTCAAAATTTAAAACTTCAAGCTTTAAGAATGTTAGACAAAAACTTAGGGAACACCCTCCAGGACATTGGAGTAGGCAATAAATTCATGGCCAAGTTCTCAAAAGCAAAGATAGCAAAAGCTAATATTGACAGATGGGAGATGGGACCTTATCAAACTGAAAAAGTTATTGCACAGCAAAAAAAAAAAAAGAGTAAAGAGACAACCCACAAAATGGAGAAAAAAATTGCAAACAAAGGCCTAACATCTGACAAAGGCCTAACATCCAGGATCTATGAGGAACTCAAATGAAAGGAAAAAAGAAAACAAACAACCCCATTAAAAAGTGGGCAAAGGACATGAACAGACACTTCTCAAAGAACGACACAAAAGCAGCTAACAAACACATGGAAAGATGCTCAGCCTCACTAATCATCAGAGAAGTGCAAATCAAAACTACGATGAGATACCATTTAATACCTGTTGGTTTTTGATTTTTTGTTAACAACAGGTGCTGGTACAGCTACTAACCTCTACACATGAGGAAACTGAACCTCAAAAAAGAAAGTGAAGTAACTTGCTTCAAATCACTTAACAGGGTCTTAGATTCAAGATTTGACTCCAGAGGCCTTGCTCTTAAGCACTGCACTGATCTGATTCAGTTTTGAAAACCCTCTGATCCCATGGCTTGTGCATAAGAAGACCTGAGTTGTAGTTCTTGTTTGTTGCTTGCTGGAAGAAATGGAAACTTCTTCAGGTCTCCCCACAGGAGTATCCTGACAATAAAATGAGCCTCTGGGAAATCATTCATTTACAGAGTATGGTGTAAATTTTAAGTTTAAAAAATGCTTCTTAGTTAAAATGCTAAGAGGAGGCATGGTGACCAGTGATGGAAGCCAGTTTACTGCAGGAGCCTAATTATAGTCAGTTGAACTGCTTGTGTTCTGCTAAGTGGTTTGTACTGTAGGAAAACCAGGAAGCTCAAGAATTGTTCTGCTATGTTTCCTCTGCCTCCACTCCCAATATTTTTTTAACCATTGTCAGTGACTTAGAAGTACAACAATGTGAAGTTAACAGTTAATGCTTATGTTGTACTCTAGGAACAAGAGAAATAGGAAAAGTAGGACATAATACTAAGTATGTTAACTCATAATTACAACTTATTTCTGTGGTCATTTTTTAGAATGATATGTATCTGACATACTGCAGTAAGCTCTGATCATTATATCTTATTTGTTGAATTTTTGAGAATCCCAAATAGGGAAAAGATTTCTATTTTACAAATGCTTTCTGTCCCTAAGACATGTTATGGAGTCGAATGCAAAATTCTTAGGACTTTTAAAGATAAAACAAATAGCCTTCAAAGAAATTCCCAGCTTGTTTTAGACTTCAGATACCCTAAAAGTATATTCTTTATGACTAGGGCTACTTTGGTAGAAATTATTAAGAAGAACTACTGTTGTCTGTCTGTTTTGCCTTTTATACCAAAAAAAGAATTCAGACAGAATCTTAAGCATATAGAAGATTATATCAGTGAAAAGTTTTCACTCTAGGAATTTTGTTAATATAACCATAAGCCTCAAAGAGAAAAAGCTATTAGCCTCTTCCTCCTCCTCCTCCTACCCTGCAAATACTTCCCTGAAGACACACTGTGATTCAGTATCAGTAATTGCCATCTTTTGTTGGGAGAGAAGTAATGGTTTGGATGGGGAGTGAGTGAGCTCCAGCGTTAGGCAATTCTTGACCTGGGTCCCTTAGTCCCAAGGAAAGCCGCACCTTTGTCTAGGAATCTGCTGGGTTCATTTATCATCTGTCACTGATTTTTGTCTGGGAACCAGAGAACTGAATTCTCCAGGGATACCACTTAACATTGTTTCGTGACTATAGTTTTAATGGCACAGCCTAGGAATATCCCTTTTTAATGCTAATGTCTCTCCTTTTCAAAGAAAATGGCCCTGAAAATTCTGTAATTTGGTGCAATGACTCAACTGCAATTAGCAAGCAAGGACAAAACCTGCCATTTGACTGCACTGAGAACACAAATGGAAAATGGACACAAATCAAATGGTGTCTGAAGCTTCTGGAGGGTGCTTTATCAGCGCGCCTCTGAGCACGGCTTGGGCCTCGCTGGGCACCACTTTCCAGGACTGCACTGAGTGGCCGGCTCTGCCTGTGGCGCCCTCCCTGGGAGAGCCATTAGATCAGTCTGGCTTGCTGTCATGCCTCATAGGAAATGAATGCTTGAGAAGATGCTCCATAAGGTTAAATGAGGGCTTTAAGGGTTTTTGTTGTTGTTGTTCCTTTTGATTTATGGCAAGTCTCTCAGGAGATTTGGTCTCTCAGTGGTTTTTACCACTGACCATGTGATTATAAAAAGGAGGGGAGGTCTTTGTTTTTTTATTGGCTTGCATACCATTTTTAAAACATGTTCCTCTAACACAGAACAATAACTTATTTTCATCAGTTTCAAGATCAAAGTGATATACCTACTTGATGTGACTTGGAACCATTTTTAACAAATTATCATTACCTTGTAATACTCAGAATCTTGGGTGGACAGACCCTGGAAAAAGTAGAAGTGCCATAAGTTGCTGCACAGATTGCCAGAATGCCAGAGAACCAAGAGGATTCCAGGCTTGGCTTGGGGCAGACAGTTTATCCTTCCTTGTAGGACAGCTTTCTTTTATTCACACATGGAAAAATAAAGGGCTTCCTTCTCAGCTGCTAATGGAACAGTAGCTCCAAACAGGGAATGTGCTGTGAGGAACTGTCCTGCTGTGCTCAAAGAAGTCAACTCCTAGAGGTCCTGGCTCTTTATTCCCTTTGTCAGAGGAATCAGTCCATGTCTGCCATGTCTCAGTCTCATGTCTAGTGCCAAATGCCACAGTGCTATTCTATTTGGTATCACCAATAACTCTTTCCATAGTCTAGAGCTGCTAATTACATTCCACAAGAGTGAGGGATTTTTTTTTTTCCTGATTTTTTTTGCCTACTTGATGAACCACAGTGCCTCAGTCTGATAGGAATTTGTGACTGCAGAGTAAGATGGAATGTGCCTCTTAGACAAGGATAGATAGAGGTGAAGGAAGATGAGAGGTTAGATGGCAAGTCCAAGTGCTATAAAACTTGCACTCCTTGAAGCAAACATCCCTGCAGAAGCATGAGTCCTATATTTTAGGGAGGGCTTTGAGTTCAGTCTGACTATGAATTGAGACAGCTTTGCCAATCTAAGAACAGTGCCCAGGCCTGAGAATATAACCATGGTCAAAGTTAGAAGCCACCAAGCTCTCATGTGAGTTTCCAATGAAAATTTTTTTAAAATGTTTAAATATAGGTGAAGACCCTTTTAAAAATCAGAATGGAGAGTACCAACAATGAAGTATATCAGTTGAACAGGGGTGAAGTGGAAAAAAAGCTTTCAAAAGAAGAGACATCACCCTTAAGGGAATCTCGCTGAAAACTGCAAACAATGCTTAGGACAGACTCCTACAGTCTTTTCATGGTTTCCCATGAATTAGTTTTCCCTCTCACTGCCATCACATTTTTCCATTTTTATCTCTTTCCCCTTTTAACTCTAGGAATGTAGTTATTAACCTCTAGTCTATGAAAAGGAATCTCATCTGTCAAACCTTGAGACAGGCAATAATTTGGATATTTTGCCATAGGCAGTACCATAGCCTGTAATCAACTCTATCCCCTATCCTGAACTAAAATTGCTATTGTGATAATTGAGATTTTGATGAAACTATCAAAATAACTCTCAGTGATGACGTTTATATAGAGAGGGTATTTCCTATCTAAGATTTAGTTACAGTTTTTAGCACGTTAATAAGAAAATAAAAGGGATTGGTATCCATGGAGTAAGGGTAATTAAAGGGGTGTGTTGATATTTTCTTTCTTTGAACTTCTTCCAGAAATATTTATATATGTATCATAACTTTGGGAGGATAAAACCAAATTAGAGTTTTACTATATTTGTAGTTTTGGTCTAGGAAATCGTATATGTTGCACAACAATTTAGCATGATGGCATACACTTTTAAGTACAGTTTTGCAACTTTTCCTTTCAACTGTTCCATAAAATCTTTAAAAAAAAATCCAAACAAGTTCTCACTGATAATCAGTTTAGACCTACTTACCTCACAGTTTTTTATTAGAACTCATTGAAATATGCTATAGAACTTAAGGAAAGATTAGTATCGTCACCATTTGAAGAGAAGTATATTTGTGGGTAAATATAAAAGAAAAATATGGGTGGAAAAGTTTTCTAATTATTAATAGCAACAAATTACTAGTTAGTTTCTTTTAGCCTTCGGTTTACAAATCAAGGATCTTCACACCTCTTATCTGTACAGAAAACGAAAGATTTTCAAACATAATGTAGAACAAACAGAATATGTTGGAAAAGTCAAATACAGCAATCAGATTCACCTTAATCTTGCAAAAATGCTTATTCTATTTCATTTTATAAAAATAATTTTTGTTTAAATTGCCTATCTTCTAAGCAATATTAAAGTTTATAAAAATCCATATTATTCATTACATTAGTTATTTTCTTGCTTCTCCACACTTCTCTTCCTGACTTCTCCATAGTATTTCAAAATAACAAAATGAAAAATATTGTATCATTCTAATTGAGTTTTGATTTTATAAACTGCTATAAATAGAACAACATTTCAGCCTGAAAATTCAGATAGTATTTGGACATCTGTCACCTACCAGGTACTATACAATCTGCTGGAGATAAAGGGATGGATACAATCGTTCCTTGCCAAGGAACACATCTAAAGAGAAAGCAGACTTTTTAATTTGTTTTTTAATGTAGTCATTTACTTAACAAGCACTTAATATAGCTCTCCCTGTGTGCTAGATACTATTCTAAGTAATTTGCAAGTATTAACTCACGTAAGTAATTATATGTGATGAGTGTTTCTAAAGGGGAAAGTGATCATTTTTTATTTGGGTTACATTATAATTTAGTTTTAGGGAACACTAGACATTTGGCGTGTGAAGTTAAGCATACAACTTGTCTTTCTTATTCTATCAGATATTCAGAATGTGAAACCTAGACAGAACAGAAGAGAAATTTGATTTTTTGTAATAGGAGAGTTGTATTCATGATCTTCTGAATCTCTGAATCTTTTTTTTTTTTTTTTTGAGTTAGAGTCTCACTCTGTCACCCAGGCTGGAGTGCAGTGGCACACTCACAGCCACCCCAGCACCAACTTGCTGGGCTCAGGGATCCTTCTACCTCAGCCTTCCAAGTAGCCAGAACTACAGGCGTGCACTACCACGCCTGACTAATTCTTTGATTTGTTGTGGAGATGAAGTCTTGCCAAGTTGCCCAGGCTGGTCTCGAACCTGTGGACTCAGGCAATCCTCACATCGACCTCCCAAAGTGCTGGGATTACAGGTTTAAGCCATCAAACCTGGCCTTAAATCTTTAACAGTTTGGTCCCTATATTGGTTCTGGTTAGTGTAGACCAGTTTTATTCAAATTGACTTGGAGTGACCTTTTTCTTTCACTCTGCCTCCTTAGGTAACCAGATCGTTGTTATTCTTGTTGCTATTGGCTATTTCCATATTTTATTTTGAGAGAAGTTGGTGAAGAATACCTCTCTTCAAAAGTTGCTTGCTAATCCCAATTTCATAGAAATTATCTTGTATATGTGACTTTCAACATGACAGTTTATAAGCTAAACTTTAGCTTGAGTAATCTTATGAAGATTTTTTGTTTGTTACTTAAGCTCTAAATCTAATTTTGTCCTTTGAAATTTCACTGACCTTCCTATTGCTTTTCAAGCAACTTATTCTAGAAACAGTGTTATAACCTTAATTGTATAATTTATACTGTGGTATTTCAAAAGCCTTTAGAAGTTATTCTGCCTTTTATAAACCTCATTTTGCAAATAAAAATAATGTTTATGACTTCATCAGAAGTTACTGTGAGAGAGACAAATGTATACACTATATGTGAGTAAGATTCTTACCATGCACTAGTCAGTCTTTTCATTTTGGAATCTCCCTGAAAAAAGATAATTTTTTAGCTTCTTCAAGCAACTTTAGGAGGCCTCTAGAACATCAATTTTGTGATAAAATTTTCTTTGCTACTTAATGTATTTGACCTTTGTCTCCTTTTTACAAAAAAACAAATCCATGTCTTGGGTTGTTCACAACTGACTAGTTCCAGTCTCTTACCTATCTGGGATAAGCCACTGTCCCTCCTTGGCTTAGGAGTATAATCAAGTTCATAGTTAGTCACAAATTATTAGTCTCAGTGTCAAGCAAAATTTCAATTGGGTAAAGATTAGAATCTTACCTATGTGTTGTCTGGTAAGTTTGACATTTGAAGGGGGAAAAAGCCATATACCCATTCTTTGTGCTGGTGTAGATATTGAAATGTGCCACCAACGTACTTTGCTTTTAGGTCCATATTGTGGAAGTATGATTGTTCCCAAAGAGATCTTGCTGAACACAAGTGAAGTAACTGTCCGCTTTGAGAGTGGATCCCACATTTCTGGTCGGGGCTTTTTGCTGACCTATGCCAGCAGTGATCATCCAGGTATAGTGGAAGAATCAATATAAATCTGTTATTCTTATCCATCTAAGAATTCCTCTGACTACGTGTCACCATCCCTGGACAGTTGTAGTGTCAGATGCAGAATTAAGATATAAGGGAAGAGAGGAGCACAATATATTTTAAATAGGTAGGTCTGAACGGAATCATGTTTTCATGCCTTAGATTGATCAGTGAACTCATGTGAGATAGGGTTGATCTCATTTTTCCAAGAAACCTTGGTTAACTCACCTTCCTTACTTTTCTAAGGTCTGGCTTTTCTCTGGAGCCCTCCCCCAGCCTCCTTCCTAGCTCGAGTGTTAGGCCTTCTCACCAGGGACCCCCATCCCCAACACACACCAGTGCACCAGCATGGGAAACATGCACAGTATGCTCAGGATGAGGAAGTCACTGTCACACAGTGCAATAACTATGGAGCTGAGACTCAGCTGGAAGAGAAGGAACAGGAAGCATGAGCACTGATAAGAGAAAACGGGGGCTCCTGTCCTAGTTTGTTATGCTTCAGAGTAGCTACTATGTAGCCCACTCCATGTCTGCCCAGAGTCACAGAGGTGTCCAGGGTTTCTGCTCTCAGTCCCCTCTGGAAGAAACAGTCTGGGAGAGAAGTGTGCCATTCATGTCCCTCTTATCAACTTTGACTAATTACAGCAGGCCCCACCCAGCATGGCTAGTGTTCACCATATGCTACTCCCTAAGAGCTACTGAAAAGAATATGGAAAGAAAAACTATTACAGCAAGTGTGGAATATTCTGCAAACTATATTCTGTTAATCTAAATGCATCAAGATTCACAGTATCTTAGCCTCTTTGGTTCTGTAAATTACTCCGGAGAGCACCTTCTGTTTTAAGTACTTGATTCTGATTGATCAAAGGTAATATGCTGTTGGTATTCTTAGTAAACGTCTGCTTCTGTGTCACTGAATGCCACTGACTAAATTGTCGAATTAAAATGTTCTTGGTATGGTGGCGCCCACCTGCAGTCCTAACTGCTCTGGAGGCTTAGATGGGAGGATGGCTTGGAGGAGTCTGAGGCAGTGGTAAATTATGATCACCACTGCACTCCAGCCTGGGCGACAGAGCAAGAGTCTGTCTCTAAAAAAATTAACTAATGAATTTTTAAAATTTCCCTGGGAAGCTTCTCTATTATCTATGCTGGGCTTTTGAAATTGTTTTCCTCATGCCAGGAGAGGTTATAAACATGATCTTTGCAGGCATTTAGTAGATAGCTACTAACCAGGGTTGTTTTTTTCTGTTGAAAATAGATTCTATTATTGTTTACAAGACAATAACGCTAAAAAATCATCATGGGTAACAGAAAAGAGAAATGAAAGGAACTGATTGAATACTGGAGTCAGTGATTCTCAGTGTTTGTTTTGTTTTGTTTTGTTTTTTTGAGTTGGAGTGTCATTCTGTTGCCCAGGCTGGAGTGCAGTGGCGCCCCAGCATTGACCTGCTGGGTTCCAGCGATCCTTCCGCCTCAGCCTTCCAAATAGCCAGAAATACAGACACGCACTACCATGCCTGGCTAATTTTTTATTTATTGTAGAGATGAGGTCTCGCCAAGTTGCCCAGGCTGGTCTCGAACCCGCAGACTCAGGCAATCCACTAACCTTGGCCTCCCAAAGTGCTAGGATTACAGGCTGAGCCACTAAGCCCAGCCACATGTTTGTTTTTAAAAAGCAAAATTCAGATAACTAGATAATGAATAAATGCTTTTTAAGAAATTGTCTTTTATTTAAAAAGAAGTATTTGTGGTGTGAGTGTCCTAATTTCCATTGGTCTACTAATTGCAACTATCTTTATTTGTGACAGATTTAATCACATGTTTGGAACGAGCTACCCATTATTTAAAGACAGAATATAGGTAAATATCAGTGTCCTGACTGTACTACAGTCATATGTTGCTAAACGTTTTGTTTTCCTTGACATTAAATCAGATAAAGTACCTTATTTGTACTTAGTTTCAAAAAACTATTCCTATTGTAACTAATGAAGAATAGTTGAGATATTTTCTTATGCACAAGAGGTCAGCAAACATTTTTTATCAAGGGACAGATAGTACATATTTCAAGTTTTGCAGGCCATACAGTCCCTGTGGCATTTGTTCATAAAAAATCTCTGTTAATGTTGTAGCAAAAAAGCCACCATAAACAATATGTAACCTAATGAGTGTGGCTGTATTTCAATAAAACTATTTACAACAGTGCTAATATAATTGAGACATTCCAGTATATAACACAGAAAGTGAAAGTTCATAGTCCCACTCCCAGAGAGAATCTAGGGATATTCTTCTTTGTCTTTTCTTAATCTATAGAAAACATACATTCTTTTTATAAAATGAGATTATACTCTATATAATGTATAGAAAGTTTCCCTTTTTTCTTAACAATATTGAGTGTCTTAGAATCAACTAAAATGCATTAGAGAAGCTTATTATTTAACAGAGTTTATGGTGTATCTTTATATAGGACAAATAATTATTGTGTAAAAAATTGTCTTCAGATTAATATTTTAGGTCAGTCTTTTTTCACAAATCAAGTTTCTAATTTGCCATTAAAGCAAGATATTCCCACATGTTCTATGGAGGAGAGAAAATATTTTTCAAATTTAAGTATAGTTTAATGCTTTTTCATTTTAGTGTAATTTAATAAAATATAAATTCTTTATTTTTCTTTCCAGCAAATTCTGCCCAGCTGGTTGCAGAGACATAGCAGGAGACATTTCTGGGAATATGGTAGATGGATATAGAGATGTAAGTAATTGAGAATAATGGCAGAGAAGGAATTAAAAGGAATTAAGTGCTGGTTACTCTGCCTAAATTCTTTGCAAAGTAAATTAAAGTCAATGAGAGCTAAAACTCTATATAGTTTTGATATCTAATATATAGTTTTTAGATCAAGTGAGATCTTAAACTCTATACAAGTCTCCCTTCTCTGAGGATGAATGAAATGAAATAGTAAGTATAACACCCAAGGTTACCCACGAATATTATTCCTATTTCTAGCATTTCCAGTTAAGCATCCTGGAAATGAAATGAAAAACTAAATTTTTTCAACACTTGAGTATTATTTCTTTAACATTCCAATTGGTACCTGTAATAGAGCCAAGGATGTGAATATTCACATCACAGAATAGTGACATTGTGTCTGGGTCCAGTGAAGCCATCAGCCCTACGCCTGAGTTCTTATGCCCAGTGAGACTCTCTGGGTTATATACATTGTTTCCAGAGAAAAATAAGTTTCCAGGAAGTCATTTTTCTAAACATTTTTCTAAACAATGTGTCCTATCTCCAGATGCATAATATCTTCATTTCCTTCATTTCTTTCTATTTATAGATTTCTGTCATAGAAATCTAGTATCTGAATTTTTTTAAATTTGCATTGCTATTTAAAGTAATTGAGTGTATAGCCTGGCTTATGGGAATTGGCTTAAGTTGTTAAAATGTGAACATCTATATTGCAATGGAACTATTATTAACATATGTCTTTATGCATGGGGAAAATTAGTCTTTACAGTATTTACATATTAGGAGTTTGATCATTCATCTCTCTGGCGGTGGGAGAGAAACTTGACTTTAATTTTAGCTTTTAGCACATTCTGATTCTGAGAACAGATTTTGTTGTTTTACCTTTTGCTCCCTGTATTGTCTTTATTTACAAGACTGATGCAGGGTATTCATTTGACCTATAAGTTGTTGACTCTTAAAATGATTTACACTACCCCAGCTTGAAGATTTACTTGGCACAAGCTATTCCTACTGGCCTTAGGAAACTAAGAAAAATAAAAATTGAAGTGTAATTTTTTTCCCTAGCAATAGAAAATTTGTATTTATTGTTTTTCTGCTCTCTGCAAGAAGCTTAAGAATTATGTCTAATAAGAGAAATAGAGTTTTGTTCTTACTGTAGATGTTTGTCTCATCTCCTCACAAAACTTTTTCACTGTAACAGGTAAATGGTTTTCTGAGTAGTAGATCTGCAAGTGCTGGCAAACAGGTTTCCTGTCTGACTTACAGTTGGTATTGTACCATTTTCTTTTTGGATGATTTTCATCTGGAGAGAAAATTCATATTTTGAAAGCTACTCTCTTCAAAAAAGTCTGTTAATGCCCTTTTTTGCATAGGTTGATATTGCAGGTATATTAGATAGTGTTGCATAGCAATATTGCCACAAACTTAGAGACCTAAAGCAACACATATGTATTATCTCTCCTTTTCTCTGCATTAGGAGACTGGGCATGGGTTCTCTGCTTCAGAGTCTCATAAGGGTGCAACGAAGGTGTCAGCCAGAGCTACAGTCTCATCTGAGGCTTGCCTGGAGAGGGATCTTATTCTGAGCTGGCATGGTGTTGGCAGCATTCAGTTACTTGTGGGTTGTTGGGCTGAGGACCTCCATTTCATTCTGGGGTTTGGCTGGAGGCCACCCTCAGCTCCTTGTCATGTGGGCCTTCCCAACATGGCCACTTGCTTTCTCAAAGCCAGCAGTACTTGTATATTACAGTTTCTTTTGATACATTATCAATATGTTTTAGTAGAAGTTGGTTTTTCCAAATAGAAGATTAAAGAAAAGACTCTAATTCTGGGATGATTTGATTATTACTGGTAAGGATGTGGACAAAAGGGGATGCTTCTACACTGCTAGTGGGAATGCAAACTAGTTCAACCTCTCTGGAAAACAGTGTGGTGATTCCTAAAAGAACTAGAAATGGACCTTCCATACAACCCAGCAATCCCTTTTCTGGGAATATACCTGAAGGAACTTAAATCACTCTACAAAAAAAGATACCTGCACATGCATGTTTATTGCAGCACTATTTACAGTAGCAAAAACATGGAACCAACCATGCTGCCCATTGAAAGTGGACTGGATAAAAAAATGTGGTACATATACATGTTGGAATACTTGCAGCCATAAAGAAAGACAATATTATGGACTTTGCAACAACTTAGATGGATTTAGAGACTATAATACTCAGTGATCTGTCACAGAAACGAAGAACTAAGTACCACATGTTCTCACTCATAAGCGGACCCTTGAACTTTTACCATAAGACTGTAAGAAAGGGATTGGCAGTAGCCGGAAACTGCTGGGGAGGTGGTGGCACATAACATCAGTAAGGGTACCTGATCCCAAACCAAACCAGCTAAAGTGGGGACAAATGGGAGGCCCAAACTACCTGTACGATGGCCACTTGTATACCTAATCCTGAATTGTATTCCACATCTTTAAAATAAAATAAAATGGGGGGGGGCGCACCTCATCAACAAGAGCACCTTGTTGAACATTTGTATACCTAACCCTGAATTATACCCTACATTTTTAAAATAAAAAACATTTTTTAATAAAAATAAATAAAATAAAAAAGAAAAGCTGTTTTAGCAAAGGAATCTCCTAACAAAACAGGTCACAATCTTATGTGTTGATATCACAGGAGTGGTATCCCACTGTTTTTGCCATATTCTGTTTATTAGAAGAAAGTCATAGCTCCTGCCCACCCTCAGGGGGACTTCATAAGGAGGGATACCAGGAGTCAGGAGCCATTAGTATTTTCTTGGAGTCTGCCTCCATGGTGCCTTTATGTAGCAAGTCTTTTCTGGAAGGATCTTTGCAAAAGCAAAGCATATTATATAGGTCAGGATTATAGAATCTATAAAATTAATAACTGGAGGAGCTGTCGAAAAAGCAGGTGCTGTGTCCGGGAAGAATATGCTGTCTTACAGAGCTATTACAGAAAAGGCATTGGTTCATTCTGTGTTGCTCCAAAAGGCATAACTGGGATTAGTGAATAAAAGTTAGCAGGAGGCCAATTTCCACTGCATATAAGGAATATTTGAACAGTACAAAGTGGGATAAGATGTCTCGAGAAAACAGTGGACTCCTCCTAGTCACTGGAAAATGTCAGGTGTAGATGTTACCACCATTTGTCGAGAATAGACTGTATTTGTTTGGGAAGTGGTGCTGTGGGTGGGAATGGAGGTAGTCTATCAGGAGGGGTGAGGAGGGAACGTTCAAGATCTTTTTGAATCTTTGAATTTCTGTGATTTTGTCTCCTTGACTGATGAATTAAGGTATACAAATTGGTGTATTATTCCAATGCCAGTGAAATCGTTTGGGCTTCTCTTAAAATCTGCTTCATCTGCTCCAGAACAATTTTTCTCTTGGCACCTTCTTTCAAGACTACTGACTATACCATCTGTTTTTAAGTAGAACACATCACTTGATTAACTTGTTTCCATAATTCTTCTCTCCTAAGAAAAAGGAAGTATTGTAAAACAGGGGAAGATAGTACATATAAGGTGCTCCCAGTTTAGGAAGAGAAGGGGAAAAAACTAGGCCTCTTGTACACACCCATAGAAAGCCAGTGGGTGATTGTCTCTGGATGGTGACAATACGGGCGATTTATTTTCCGTATTTGCCAACTTTTCTATAAAGAATGCATGTTACTTTTGTGGATAAAATGTTATTAATGTGGAACAATTCATATGACAGATGGAGGAATATATTTTGATAACATTTTACTATCGCATCAACATTTTAAATCATGTGCTTTTTCCACCTTATTGTTTTTATGTTTTATTAAATACAACTCTAAAATGCTTACTTTTATATTAAATTCTCTTTTAATACATTGTCAATACTTTTTAGTACAAGATGATTTTTTCGAAAGGATTTTAGAAAATGCTCCTATTTGGGAATGATTTGATAGTTGCTTGGAATGTTATTTTAGTCTTACCTTATGCTAATCTGTTTGGCCATCTTTTATGGCTCAGTGAACTTCAGATATGTTTATTGTAGATAGTGCCATCCACTTGCAATTGTCTGGGCCATGCACACACATTCTCTTCAGCTATCTATTTTATTCCTTTTCCTTAAGGGTTATTATATTTAAACTAGTATGTTTGAGTTTATAAGTTTTGTTTAAGATAATTCACTAATTAACATAGACCAGGTGATGTGGCTTTCCTATATTTAAATTTCAGTGAGACTTAGACTTCAATAATTACTGGGAAATCAAAGTATAAATGTACCACTGTTCAAAAAGCATTTTTAAAAAATCAGGTTCAGTGAATGTAAATTTTAAAAACTGATGCCAAAAAAGCTACAGCTTAAGTAAACATCAATTTTGCTTAAGTTGAGTGAGATAGTGATTTTTTTAAAGAAAATAATCCTGGAAAAGTATGGTAATTTTGTCATAATAAATATAATAACCAGATCTGGTCACTATTTTCTTGGAGATATAGCCTATGGCCTACATTTACTGTTATGGAAAAATGAATTCCACAAAAATGGTATATCTAATATACCATTGGATTCCCTCAATACTTGGTACTGTGGAAAATGAGAATATGTGTTGGCCAATGATGGTATTAGATCCTGTTGCTCATTGGCCTGGGAACCTTTCCTCTTGTAACCAAGGAGACCCTGGGACATGCCAAGACCAGATCTGGACTCCTGGGATGAAGACCAAGGATCCCAAGGACAGTGGGAATTGTTGCCCAACAGACCACTGAAGCTATTTGGTTTGCATTTGGGGGCTTAGAGAGATAGATAGGCCAGCATGGGTTCTCTGAAAGGTACACTGAGTATCCTTTGGAATCATAACTTGAGTGACCTTCAGAAAAGACACTAGACAACATCCAATCCATCTTTTTCATTGTCCAGATGAATTGGGAAGCCAGGTTAAGAGCAGTGAAATGACAGACCTCCTGGAATTAGAAGCAGAGCAAGGATGACAGGCTAAATTGATTAATTCAATTTCAAGACTTTTCCTTTTCAACTGACTCCTCCAAGAGTCCAAACTGGCAATAAGAAAGCTTTTTAATGAAAGAAAATCCAGGAAAAATATGAAATCGGAAAAAAAAAATGCAAGCTGTGTTCTTATTGGAGAGCACTATTTTTTTCTCTTCTTCTAATTTTAATTTTTTTGCCCTCCAAAATCAGGAAGGGTAGTATCTGCATCTGTGTTTTGGCATTCTCATATTTCTTTTCTGTCATGAAATCTTTCCCCTTTTATGGTTATGATAGCAGCTATTGCAAAACTGACTTACTTTGCCAAATCTAACCTGGTTTGGGGAATATAAACTTTCTAAACTGAAGATCACAAAAGTTCTGCATTTTATTGCACCTATATTAATGACAAAATATTATTTATCTCATTGGTCCTCCTAATATTTTAATTTAAGTCTAGTGGGACTTTCCTACTGCAAATAAGGTAAACAGCATTGTCACTAACACAAAGAGAAATTCATAAGTTCAGTTATGAAACACATTTTATGAACTGCTTTTCCCTCTTGGCATTAGCTGTCATGGAGAAGTGGAGCATATCTAAAGTTTATTTAGAAAATGATCTTTTTCAAAGGTTGGCAGTAGTTGGAAACTGCCGGGGGGAGGGGGATGCAGGATTGGCAGTAGTGGGAATCTGCTGGGGGAGGGGGGTACACCTCATCAACAAGGGTACCTGCATAATGAACATTTGTATACCTAACCCTGAATTGTACCCCACATCTTTAAAAGAAAAAAATTAAAAGAAAATGATCTTTCTCATCCCCTCAGTCTTGGGTCTGACTGCCTTATTACCCTCCCACACAGGCCTGTGCTCAGGGACTACAGGTCCCCAGGCTTCCTGGGTACCCCATGGAAAAATTCTAGTCATCTCTGTATCCCTTCTTTCCAACAGAGCCAATTCCAGTTCCACTACCACCTGTAAATCAGAGCTGGTCAATTGCTTCTGTTTGATTTGTTTGAACAGCCAGCAGCTTGCTGAAGCCTCAGTACCATGGAGGGCTGAGCTGGCACTGGCTGTCTGACTCTCTCTGAGGGGATTCAGGAAATGAGGTGGAAGCTGTGGGCCCTGTGTGCTCATCATCCTTCCAAGCCCCTCGTTAAGTTTTCTGTTCCATGTTATGTGGTTGTCATAACTATTGTGGTTTGGTGTCTTGGTAAATCTCTAAATTAATTAAAAAGTGGAACTATGGCATTGAAGATTTACCTTTTCAAATGATACTTAGTAGGTAAACCAAGTCTAAGAAACTGGCTCTGTTATCTGTTTCTATTTAACAAACTGCCCCAAAACCTAGTGGCTTGAAATAACAGCCATTTTACTTGCTGGTGAGTATGTGGGTGAGCAATTTAGACTGATGATAGGTTGCTAAGCTCCCTTAGCTTAGAATCACTCCTGTGGCTGCTATCATGTGGCAGATTAACTGCCACACGAGAGTTTCAGGTGGCTTCACTCACATGAGTGGCAGTTGGCTAGTCCACGGCACCTGTAGCAGAACAAAGCAAGCCACATGGCCCAGTTCAGGTCAGCGAAGGAAGCAACTACACAAGGGCATGATCAGAAGACTTCATTCATTAAGTGGCCACTACTGTAAATGACCACAGAAATAAAATGGGAAATTCCAACTACATTTTAAGCATGTTCTTAAGTAAGCTCTGCATGATGCTATTGCTGTGTTTCAGACCTCTTTATTGTGCAAAGCTGCCATCCACGCAGGAGTAATTGCAGATGAACTGGGTGGCCAGATCAGTGTGCTTCAGCGTAAAGGGATAAGTCGATATAAAGGAATCCTGGCCAATGGTGTGCTCTCAAGGGAGTAAGTACTTTTCTTAGTGCCTTTTGATCTGAGTAGAAGGTAACCCTGGAAGATAATTAACCAGCTCACAGTTTTGACAGGACACATGGATGTGATACCAAGGGTTTGGCAATTAGGAAAATATTGTGTGAGTGCTTAGAACAGCATTTCTGGTCTCTGTGTGAAAGATGAATGTAGCAATCAGAAAGCTCACTGGTTATGCTGACATGTATGTTAAAATGTCACACATCTGAAGTCCCAGAGCAGAGTATTTTTATTCGCAAGTGCTTTATGGGAGAGAATAAAGGTTTATTTTTTGTTTTTTACATCTTCTGTAAATTACTAGTTAACTCCAATGTCACCTAAGACACTGGAGGAGACAGGGAACTGAAATAAACCCTTATAGAACCCCCCCCCAAGAGATTCCTAGACATAGTCTCTTAATTATGAGTTTGGAAAATACAAAAAGATGACTTTCGTTAATGTTGTTAACTTTTTGGTTTGTTGTTATCGTTTGCTCTTTTAGCTTAATGAGAAAAAAGTATGTCAATCACTTTAAATGTTTCAACCTAAGCTCTTTATATTTTCAGATTTCTTCATCCTCTAAAAGATTGAAAATGATAGCTGTGCATATTTTAATGTAGGCCTGCCCTGTGGTCCAGGGCACACGTACAAATAGGCAGCTCTCAACAGACAAATGGAGGCACCCCTTGAGTGGAAACCTAGTGAAGAAAAAGTGCTCCTTGAACTACCCTATTTCTCTCTCAAAACCTTGCTTTCTAGTGGCCCTTGGAATTATCTTCCTCCTTCTACGACTATGTCTTTGGACAGGTTTCCACGTGGTTTGGGTCCCAAGGATAAGGCACAAGACAGAAGCCGTAGGTATTCTGGGATTCAGAAGTGGGAAGAAGTATCTTCTCTCACTCACTAGCCTATGTGAAGATCTCCCACTCTCCCCAACATTTTGCCCTATCCCTTCTTTGCATATAGAAAGAACATGGTCATATTTTACTGTTCCATTCTCATAGCGGATTGTGGACATTCTTATCTGGTAAAAATCACGTTATGGGTGGTGGATAGGTTCCCAAGATTATCAGCATAGATATGGTGACTCTGATGTTATTTTGAGCACTATACAGTAATGCTTTTCTTCTCCCTTCTACTTTTTATTTAAATGTATTGCAATTAGCAATGTCAGAAGTCAAATAGTTATACTGACCACAAGTTATGACACTGTTTTTGTAAAAACAAATGTGTTTTAAGTTCCAAAGAATCAACTTAGGAACTCACAAGTAAACTTTGTACAAAAACTCATTTTGGGATTGGGGGTGTTAGCCACAGCTCACACGAAAGGGGATTTGGAAGTAGCAACTGAAGTTAAGGGAGAGGTTGGTTAGGAACTTTCATGAAGCTGGCAAATCTTAGATTTGATGGAAGGCAGAATAAGGCTTGGGGGAATACAGGGGTAGTGTCAAGGCCTGAGGAAGGATGCCAGAGAGGAGTGGTGGTGGCCATCCACCATGCTCATAGAAAGCAGGCTAGCTGGTGAGTGTCTGTATAGAAAAAGCAGAGCCTCTCACCGGCAGTTCTGAATTCAGGGATTGGGGTGGGGTAACTGGAGCGGGTATTCCCATCTAACTTTTTCAGGCTGGGCTCGGTAGCTCAGCCTGTAATCCCAGTACTTTGGGAGGCCGAAGTGAGTGGTTTGCCTGAGCCCGCGGCTTTGAGACCCGCCTGGGCAACTTGATGAGACCTCATCTCTACAATAAATAAAAAATTACCTGGGCGTGGTAGCATGTGCCTGTAGTTCCAGCTACATGGAAGGCTGAGGCGGAAGGATCCCCAGAGCCCAGCAGGTCGAGGCTGCAGTGACTGGGAGCGTGCCATTGCACTGCAGTCTGGGCGACAGAGTGAGACCCCATCTAACTTTTTCACAAGCAACACAAGAAATACTGTATAAATCCACAAATGACATTCATCCATCAATAACAAGAGTATGTACTGGACACTTGGAAACGCAGGCTTACCTCATGATATTTGTGTTCTCTTCCTATTTACTTTCCCTTCTGGATAAGGTTTTTAGCTATTAGAGGTCACAAAGTATTCTTTCTATATTATCTGAACATTCAGAGACAAACATCTAAATTTATGCCAAAGTTTAAGATCTAAAAGTTTAGTAATAGGATGCCTTTAGAAACTAAAGTCCTTACTCAAATGAAGACAATTATACATATAGACACATATGTATATCCATCTATTTTTACATATGTATTTGCCTCATACTCTTTGGAACATTAACATTTATTTTAAAATGTACATCCTGATTGATAATGAAAGTGATCACTTATGCACAGTAAGCCTTTAAGTGTCAGCTTCACCTTGACTTTTGAGAATCTATGTTTTTTGATGGTTCTTCTGTGTATAGTGAGGTGCTATTTAAGAAAGATAACAGGCTCTAGCCTAAATTTGAAGGGTGCTGCTGTCTCCAAATAGGAAGGAAGAACTGGCTTTCGGTTTTAAATCTGTTTTTGGAATCTCTTGACTATGTTTGTGTATATTTGAATGCTTCTTTTGTAGGAAAATAGGATAGTAAAAAGTTTAACTTGGATCTTATTTTACTATTGAAGAAAAATTATTAAAACTATTGAATAAAAGTAGACTTTGTACTCTCAATTACTTCTGCTGCATCAACTTATATATATATATTTTTATTTTTATTTTTTGAGTTGGAGTCTCACTCTGTTGCCCAGCCTGGAGTGCAGTGGCCGCTCCCGGCCACCGCAGCCTCAACCTGCTGGGCTCCGGCGAGCCTTCTGCCTCAGCCTTCCAAGTAGCTGGAATTACAGGCATGCACTACCACACCCGGCTAATTTTTTTATTTATTGTAGAGATGAGGTCTGACCAAGTTGCCCAGGTGGGTCTCAAACCCACGGGCTCAGGCAATCCCCTCACCTCAGCCTCCCAAGGTGCGGGATTACAGGCTGAGCCACCGAGCCCGGCTCAACTTATATATATAATACATATGTATAATTTCTATATAATTTGAAATTAAACTCCCATGCAAAAAGAAGAGTGCAAAAATCTAAACCACTAATGAATTAGAAAAAGTTTTGCTCCATATTCCACACAGTTATTTGAACTAATTGCCTGATTTTTGTTTTGGGGAAGTAGATAGAAAGTCCAGAATTGTATCAAAATCCCTTTATTCTTCTAGCTTTGTGGTTTTGCACTGACTTTTTGTACTAAGCAAAGAGTTAATTGTATGTTAATACCATCCCTTCCACTCATTTAAAGTTCCAAATCTTCAGGGAGCAGTTGTTTTCATCTGTGTTGTTTTGCTGTTGGGGAACCACCATGCTTGCGGTCATTGAACTTATGTTCCCACATATGATTGTTTGGCGTTCAGGAAAAAACAGAGAAGAAAGTATTGCAGCTGAGGAAGAAGGGTACCTAAAATAAGTATCCAGAGTTCTGGGATTCATCCTGGGTCAGGTCACTTCCTTAATCTGAGGAGACCCAAATGGAATCAGGAAAAGGGATTGACCTCATACAGAGGATGATGGTTCAGAAGAGAAAGACTTTGTTTCTGTTTACATGAGAAGACATTGTTTCTGTTTACATCAGTCTGCCCTTTGGGAAAACTCCTTTTTCCTATAATCTGATTGAATTCATTCACCCTAATGTGTGAATGCTTTAGAACCCTAACCTCCCTAGGGGATTTTTATTTATTAAAGAGGAGGCTATTAACCTATAAAATTATCTAGGTGGCCTATATTTAATTGTTGAATAGAATAGAATGGAAACAACATTCCAGCTGGTAATGGAGGAAAGCCAGGCAGAGAGCTGTTAGAAGCAGAGTTTTCCCTGGTCTCTTCTTCCCTGGGTTAACTGCAGAATTATCCTTTCCATACGTATCACAACAACAACAACAAAACTTGAATATTTCAGGGCAATGGGAGTGAGCTTAGATTCTCAGCAGTATTACATGGACTTATTTGAGCCAAATTTCAAATGTGACAGTGCAGAAACAGAGGAAAACAGAAAAATAAGACAAAAGAGAGGCTCTAAATAAATCTTAATAAAATTTTAATATGATTTGTGACAATGTGCACCTTTCTTTAAGTGTCAAGAGAGCTGGGTTCTTGTCCAAGCTTTGTTGCTCCTGTGAACTTGGACAAGCCCCATGATCCATGTGAATCTGACTGTTCTATTGTAATGTATGATTGGTGCCTACTTATAGTCCATGCAAAGATTATAAAAGAACCTGCATGCTGATAGTAGACAATGTGAAAGAGAAAATCTGTTCTAGAGGCTTCTTCATTTCTCTCAATGGCCCTTGATTGTTGACAATGAGTGGGACATTTTATGGCGACTCCTGAAGCTGAGAAAGATTTTAGGGCAGTTACCCTTTCTGCCTTGAGATTGTTCCTGAGACTGTTTATTTATACATTCCTTCTCAATAAAATCGGTGTGATGAAAACAGCACAGGATTTTGATTCAAAAAGCAACATCTCGAGAGTCTTGTCCCCTTGTTACCTGTATAAATTTGGGGAAATTGCTTACCTTTCATAGGCCTGCGTTTCCTGATCTATAAAATGCTGATGAGGAAGACAGTAGTAGCCACCTTGCAGGGATGTTGTAAGGAACAAACGAGGAAGCACATGCAGGAAGGCCCTTTGAGCCCTTGATGTAGCACTGTATTAGTCACCAAGATCTAGTTAAGCAATTCATCTCCTTGTGTTTGTCTTTATTGTTTCAGTGGTTCCCTGTCAGACAAGCGGTTTCTGTTTACCTCTAATGGTAAGGATCATGCTTTCTTTAAGAATTTGGTATTTTTTCTCTTTTTCTTTTTTTCTACTTTTTTAGCCCCTGCAATATTAGAAGAAATTTGATATTTTAAAATGCTTCAGTGGTAGTTTATTCCTGCATACTCCTCAAATTGCATAGTTTAAAAGATTTTTTTGGCCAGCATGGTGTCTTACACCTGTAATCCCAGCACTTTGAGAGGCCAAGGCAGAAAGATTACTGCTGTCCAGTAGTTTGAGACCAGCCTGGTTAACATAGCAAGACTTTGTCTCTACAAAAAATAAAAACAAATTTAACTGGACATAGTGGTGCACACCTGTAGTCCCAGCTACTCTGGAGGCTGAAGAGGAGGGATTGCTTAAGCCTAGGAGTTTGAGACCAGCCTGGTCAGCATAGCAAGACCCCCAACTCTAAGTTATAAGATTTTTTTCTTTTTTCTTCAGGTCACATAGCAACAACTTTTCTTGACTTAAAAATGCACAAGGCCATAAGCCTAATTAACATTAAGCAGAAAATATTTTTCTTTATAATCTAAGCTCTTTCAAACTTCTCCCAAAAAAGAATGAAATGTGAAATTACATTTATTTTTAGATAATTTCCTTTATTTCAGATTTAACAGGAAAAAAAAGCTTTTAAATATTGTAACTGGTTCCCCGCCCTATATCACAGTAGCTGCAACAAAATTAATTTTCTATCATGTAAATGCTAGAGACAGGTGGTCCAGACATGTCTGCACATATGTAAAATGATGTATTCCATAGCTTTTCATTGCAAAATTGTAAGTAGAAAAAGATTAGAAACAAACTTATGTGCCCCTCAAACATGAGGTAAATATTTTGTGGAAAAATAAAATATTAGCACATCCAGGAACAGAATACTCCACAGCCATAAAAAAGAATGTGTTAGTAGCATAGAAAGCTCTCTGAGATATATTGACAACTTAAAAAAAACTGAGTTATAGAACTGTTTATGTAGCACTAGCATTTGTCCACCATTTGTGTAAAAGGGGGGCAAAGGAATAAATATTCAGGTCAATATTTCTAGAAGAATGTCAAGAAGCATAATGTGGTTTCCTGTGGAGGAGGAACAGAGGTAGGAGGGAGACCTCCCCTTCCATATGCCCTGTTATGCTTTTGGAAATTTGAACATGTAAGTGTATAATCTATTCAAGTAATTAACATTAAAAGTACATTTCTTTTTTCAGAATATAAAAAAACTTGTATCTTTTACAAAATTTGGAAAGATTTTTAAAAATAGGAAAATAAAAATTGGGATAACCCGTTTTGGGGTCCTTTTCTGTTTCTAGAGAGCTTTGTTGCTTAATAAACTCCTTCTTTTACTCAAAAAAAAAAAAAAAGAAAAGAAAAATCAACTATAAATCAGTACCCATAGATGATCACCATATCCCACTATATCCAGTCAACTATATTTATATTACTAACTTTAAGACAAAAATGGCTCCATACCATATATTCTGTTCTATAGCATACCTTTTTCAATTAACGTATTATGAGCATTTTCCAATGTTATTAAATAGTTGAAAGACACACACAGTTACAAATATCATCATAGTATTTTTCCATATGGATATGCCATTATTTAATTGACCATTTTCCTACTGTTGGTTATTATGTTGTTAGGTTTCTCCCACATTTTTGTGTTATAGATAATGCTGCTGTTATTTAAATAAGTCTGTGCCCTTCTGAGTTCCTTTTCCTCCTCTTTATGAACTATACTTTTGTGCTCCTAATCATCCCTTTATTTCCTTCCTAGGGATCACAGAAAAGAAGGATGAGGAGCAAATATTTTTCCTTTAGTTTGCATCGTTTATACAAACCTGGGGCCTGCCTCAGTGGCTGTTAAAGTGGCCTCCTTTTTTAGAGTAGAAGGAGTTGTAAGAAAACATGGCATGGTAACCTAGTGAAAAGGCCATTGGCAGCCTTAGGCTGCATTGGTCTCAGTCCTGGCTCCACAGCTCTGAGATGAGGCTTCGGCTCCCAGGCTGCTGTCTTTTATAATACAGGTACAAACCCGCCTGCATCTGGAGAGGCAGGTTATTGAGCCAAAGTAGAAGCTCCACACTGTACTTAGACATTTACTTGTCTAGATAACTCCTGGCTCGGTGGGCCTGCTTTAAACCTCCTCCCTCCTTCTGATTTTTGGAGTCTAACACAGGCCAAGTAACAAGCTCAGAATAAATGTCAGTCTCTGAGGAACAATGAAAGCTGCCCTTTGTGGGGGTTGGGAAGGAGATAAGTTCTGTGTTCCCAAACTTTAGCCAGGATTCTAAATCTTCTTTCATTTTCTAATATCAGTAAATGCCTAGTATGTGTTCATTGTCCCCCTATAGTAAATAGTTGAAGGCTTTTCATGTCCATGTTCGGTTTTTGATCATAACATTTGGTTGCTGGTCATATATGTTATAACAGGAGGCTTTCCCCTTTCCCCCTTCTTCAGGAATAAACATTACAATGGTGGCTATTCCCTTGGTGCTCCTGATTGCCCTGTTGCTGGCTGGCGTAGGGATCTTCGCAGCCTTTAGAAAGTATGTGACTCTACATTTTAACACTTCTTCTGTAATTATGCAAACAACCCCAAAACCAAAAAGTTTACTCTTCAGATATTCATGTGTAGAAAAGCTGCATGACTTCTTTCAAGATAAAGCGTTAACTTGTATTTCAAAAACAAGTTGGGTAGAAGTAGAAAGGATCAAGTATGACTTTATAAGCAGTACTTGTCATTTAGAAATTTTTGATAAATCTTAACCGATGAGCATTGTTGTGGGAATATTCTGGAACTGATATATTTCTTTGGAAGTATCTATGTTTTTCCCACCTGTAAAGTGGAAGGAATATTAGAATGGGGGTCAGAAGGCCTGTGCTCTAGTTCCACCTGGATCACCAAGCAGCCCAGTCACTCAGTCTCCCTCAGCCTCAATGTTCTCATGTATAAAATAAAGTTTAGGTTGGACACGGTGGCTCAAGCCTGTAATTTTGGGAGGTGGAGGTTAGAGGATTGCCTGAGCCCACAGGTTCAAGACCAGTCTGGGCAACTTGGTGAGACCTCATCTCTACAACAAATCAAAAATATTAGCTGGGTATGGTAGTGTGTGCCTGTAGTTCCAACTACTTGGAAGGCTGAGATGGAAGGATCACCTGAGCCCAGCAAGTCAAGGCTGCAGTGACCAGGAGCATGCCACTGCACTCCAGCCTGGGTGACAGAGTGAGACTCCAACTCAAAAAAATAGATAAATAAAATAAAGTTTACCCACATGAGTGCTCTTTCCCAGAATCCAAAACTCTGTTTATTGGTACACGTTTTAGGAGTTGGGGCCAAATGAAAAATGGAAAGCATTCTGAAGTTTTCTCTTTTAATATTTTAAACAACTTTGGAACTTTTAATTTTGTATATTAGTGTAAATAGAATGAAGAGTAGTTTCTGACAAGAGTGAGAGAAGGTACAAAATCTCTGGTTTTTAAGCTTCAGGTAGATATTCAAGATAAAGTTAAAACAAATGAAAGCATGTTTCAGTATAATGTGTTTAATGCTTTTAAAGACACAATTTTGGACTAAAGTATAGTAAATAAAGATGATATGAGAGCATGCAGTCATAAGGAATTGCTTCAGGATTTTACTGACTACATGAGCTAGTGAAAAAATAAGATGATAAGGCATTGATTTATAATATACAAAATAAAATTAGTGAGGTAGATTTATATACAATTTTACATATTCCTATGATTTTCTAAGCACATGGCAACTGCTGTCTTATTTAATCCTCACATCAGTCCTAAGAGGTAAGTACTATTATAATCCTCATGTTTTACAGAGAAAGGGAGGCAGATAAATTGGCTTATATATATTCAGTTGGACTCTTTTGTCTTGATAGGAGAAAGAAGAAAGGATATCCATATGGATCAGCTGAGGCTCAGAAAACAGGTTGGTTAAAAATTCTACAGTTTTATTCTGTCTTTGAGGAAGGTACAGGATCTGTCAATTGAAAGCATATGGAGGCTGGTGGCCCACACTTATATGATTAAAAAAATAAGCTTTGGCCGGGTGCGGTGGCTCAAGTCCATAATCCCAGCACTTTGGGAGGCCAAGGTGAGGGGATTGGCTGAGCCCATGGGTTCAAGTACGGCCTGGGTAACTTGGCGAGACTTCATTTCTATAATAAATCAAAAAATTAGCCGGGCATGGTAGTGCGCGCCTGTGGTTTCGGCTACTTGGAAGGCTGAGGCAGAAGGGTCATCTGAATCCAGCAGGTCGACGCTGGGGTGACCGTGAGCATGCCACTGCACTCCAGCCTGGGCAACGGAGTGAGACTCCAACTCAAAAACAAAACAAAACAAAACAAAAACTTTTTAACCTTTAAGTTAGCAAATCTACAAGGAAGGAATTTATTGTATCCTGTCTGTTTTGATTCAGAATGTATATGGCCACATCACCTTCTTCAATACCATTCTCATCATTTGTCAATTTTTTTCTGAAGGGGGTTACTGTACTATAGACTACCACACTGTCATAAAAGAGAAGTGACAGAATCCCTCGGTGACTGAATGTACTCCTGTACTCAGCATCTGCAGGCCCCCACTGTATTTTCCACCCTGAAAATGTGAGGAAAGAACCAGACAGGGCTCATGTGCAGTTTCAGAGAATCTTTAGGATACAGGATGCTCAAGCAATAAGTTAGCCATGGTCCAGAGGGAGGGTAATGCAGAAGGACCCCTGGGAAAGTGATGCAGGGATCACCTGGGACTCTGCCTCCACAGGGTTTAAATGCCAACTGTATATTCTCCTCTATAACATGGATACTGTGTGGATGCAGATTATGGGAGACCATGCCCAGATAGTCTCACATAGGGAGAATCTGAGAACTGATGGGGACACAATACATTTTAAAGGCACCGTGGCCAGCATAACTGGGATAGTGTTTGCTGTTGTCATTAATGACCTCATTATGCTGTTATCAGCATACACACTTGAAAAGCCATGGCTATGCATATATCACTGTTAGCCATCAAGAGGCGGCCTGACCTCCGACTCATGGAGGAACACATTGTGGAGGATGTGCCTTACATTTTTGATACAGTGGTTTGTTGTATGATAACTTTATTCCAGACTGTTGGAAGCAGATTAAATATCCTTTTGCCAGACATCAGTCAGCTGAGTTTACCATTAGCTATGATAATGAGAAGGAGATGACGCAAAAGTTAGATCTCATCACAAGCCATATGGCAGGTAAGTGTCACATCCTTAGGACTGTGCCTTTAGATTGGAGGTGCCGCTTGCGGAGGAGGGGAGACAGGAGAGAAATAAAGCAAAATCCTTTTGTTTGGATAAGATCCAATAAATCAGAAATGTATTTTTTTTCTGTATTTGGCCCAGAGTTACAAATTGACACTGAAATATTACTCAAAAGCCCCATTTAGCCTATCTTTTCACCAGCAGGGCATATAACATTCATAGTGATAGAGTACACTAATATCTGGAAGCCCTTAATCTATTTTTGTTACAAAGGCTTTGATTAAGGTACTAGAGATACTGGAAAGATGAATTAAATACAGTTCTTGCCCTTGGGAAAGAGGAGATAGGAGATGAAGGAACTCTTCCAGTATTAGATCAGCCTCTGTGTCTCTGGCAAATCAGAGTCAAGCTTCCCAAACTGTTTGTAAGGAAAGATCTGGATTTTGGTTTCTGTTTACTTTTTAAATTATTATTTCTAATTCATCATGGATGAATATTTTCATAAAACAATATAAATTACTAGTAATAATGAAATTTTAAGGCAAACATACAAAATGGACAAAAAATTACTGTCAAATTGCTGTAAGTTTCTATGCAGTTCTGTCACAAAAAGTTCTTAGATATATAGGTGCCCACAGCCCACACTCTGAGTAGCACTGCATTTGCTAGTTTTACCAACTCAAATGCAGCCTGAGGACCTGCAGTTTAGGGTTCACCTGGGAGCTTGTTAGAAAAGCAGACTTTGAGGCCATACTCCAGGCCTACCAAACCAGAAACTCCCAGGTAATGTGTTTGCACATCAGTTTGCACAACCCTGAGAAGTGCCAGTGTAAAAACTGCTTGAGCTACACTTTTTGGACAAGGAGAGCATCTCTCCAACCAAAAACCATCTTCTTGTTCCTTGGGAGTGACCCAAAGAGAGACCTCTTTTTGTTCTCTTCTTCCTTTCATTCTCTTCCACCTTCCAGTAAAGCCATTCCTCCTTCCTCCCTGAGTGGTCCTCAAGCTCCTTAAATATGGCCCCAGGTCCTATCTTGCCCTCACACACTTACACTCTCTCTCCCAAGCAGTCTTACATCCTCTGGAGCTCCCAGCAGCAACCTTCCTTGCACATTTGTCCTTTTTGTCCGTGCCCAGACTTCCCTCCTGGTCCCCAGTCACTCCATAATTCTCAGCAGCCTGCTGGATGCCTCTACCTGCAGGTGTCACCAGCTCCTCAGTGTGTCCCAAATCGAATCCATTTTCCCACCCCTCATCACACATGCTCTGCCTTCCTTTCTTAAGTGGCTTCCCAAATGCCTCCCAGTCTCACCCAGGCTTACCCTCTGGGCAGGGTCCCTGGCTCCCCACTTTCCTCACAACCCACATGTCATTGGTGACAAATTCCTCTGATTCCTGTCTCCAAAGTGTGACCTTTCCACTCCCCTAGTTTGTGACTTCTTTGCTTTTTCTGTTTTGATCTTTCCTTCTTCAGTCTGCCTCCACAGTTAGCTCTAACTGTGCCAGCCTAGTTGTCTATAGAATTAAACCAAACGTCCTAGCAAGACACTCAGTGTTTTTCATGGCCTGACACACAGTTGACAGCATATACTCAGAATGTGTTCAAATCCTGAATCCATTGCGTTCAAATCCTGAATCCATTGCTTGATTGTGTGACCTGGGAAAAGTCAGCCTCTCTCTCTCTCTCTCTCTCTCACCTGGGAAAAGTCAGTCTCTCTCTCTCTCTCGCTCTCTCTCTCTCTCTCTCTCTCTCTCTCTCTCTCTCTCTGACATGGCTTCACAAATGTAAAATAAAGAAATATTTACTACCGATTTTAAAATATAATTATGTCCAGATATCATATAAGTGTGACTGTCACAGAGAAA
>CAUYQG010144203.1:0-17144 GCA_963574415.1 Tarsius wallacei | reverse complement strand
ATGTAAATAGCTTCACGAGGCTATTTTAGAGATCTCTGATAAAGGTCCATGACAAGTAAAATACTATGCACTACTCTAAACTGTAATGACAATGACAACGAATGTTCTCTGAGGAAAAACTTGTTTCAGTGTTTCTGGGATCACATACCGGAGGACCCTGCATAGCATAAATGCTGAGTTCTTATTATGTATTTATTAAATTACCATTTAGTGTCCACAGTTTCCTGGGGGTTATTTTACAGCCTCCTTGCCTTGCAGCCTTCCAGAATTATTCCAAAGTTACTAAGTGAAAGTTCATTTCTGTGAGAAACAGCTGAGAGGGAAAAAGACCAAGATAGCTTCAGCACAATACATGCAGTTTCTCTCTCATCTAAAGACACGTTTCCCTGGAGAGTCTTAAAAAATTTTTAAAGGAGATAAGCGTCATTCGTACCTAATGAGCGTCCGCTTTCTAGAAATAATAAAACAGACGCTTCAGACCACTAATCACACACATCCTTCATTCAGTGGGAGCCTCGCCCCTCGGGCGAGAGCCCCGCATTCTTCGGGATTCCAGCCATTCCCGTATTCCCTAAGTCGCGGGGAAGAGCTATCGCGATACTCCAACTGTATCTACGGGTGGTTTCTAACTGTGGGGACATGCGCAGAAGGAATACTGAAGCCAGAGCAGGAGAAAGGGGCGGGGCGCTTCAACGTGCGCGTTCACTTTGACCCCACGCTCCGGCGCGCACCCGGCAGCTGGGTTCCGTGGTTTCTGGGCTCCCCTCGGGAGTCCCCCCACGACACAGCCTAAAACGCGCGTGCCCACCTCACGCGCATATTTGGTGGGCCGCGAATGCGTGCCCCGGCTCTGCAGGGGCATTAGAAGGGTTCGGGCCTGGTGCAGAGAGACTCCAGAGGCTTGGAGAGCATCGGTAAGCGCTTTGGTGATGGATGGTCAGGGGTCAGAGGTCAGGAGGGAAGGCGTCTCGGGCCTCCAAGAACACGGGAGGACTCGGGTTGTCCCAGGATCCTGGGAAGCTCAGAAGCCGAGAGGGACCGGCAGCGCGAGTCTTCCCTACACCTTCCGGATCCCAGGCGAGCGATCCTCGGGACCGCCACGGCTCTCCTGGGAGCCATGGGAAAGGAGGCTGTGCGTCTCCCCGCGGATTGGGGCCTGCGGTGTGCTTTTCGAGTCCACACTGAGGCATCCTAGGGTCCAGCGTCGCGCTCCTCAGCGTCGCGCTCCTCAGCCTCCGAGCCTGTAACTTGTTGACTCGGCCTGCTTGGAGCGATCGGGCGCTGTCGGCCCCGGTCTGACTCCTGAAACCGCTTTGAGGTCTCTCGGAAGATAACCGAGTGGGTATCACCATTCGCCGCTGATATGTCCCCGGAGGCTGGAGTTGGCAGCCGCCCAGCTTCTTTGTGCGCGGCATCGTGTTGGTAAACCTGGGGACAGAGGCTGCTAAGTCTGCCTGGAAGTTCTCCGTTACCTTTGTAGTCAGGTTGATTACATTTGAGTTTAGAATTAACTACCCTTGAGCATTATATATTCCGACCAGTAATTGCAAAGTTTATGAACGAAGATGTAGAGTTATTTGATTAGTGATGGTCACTGTATATTAAATACAGTGTTAATAAGTAACAATCAGTGCACTTGTGCCTTTTTTCTAATTGGTTTAATAAGCACGAGGTAGAGATCCTAGATGTTTGATGTTTTTCCTACTTGTACTGAAATTAACTTGATTCCGTCGTTTAACTGAACAGAATTTTAAAATGTTGTAGTAATTACTGCTACTTTAAATTTTTCCGGTGGGCAACAGCAGGAATGATGAAACTCTCTTGAATAGAAGTGATCCGTACTGCCTGTACTGAAAGGACTAGTGAACCAAGAAATCGGCAGTTGAGAATGAAATAGTTTACTTTTGAAAGATGCTCTTACATATACTCTTTTGCCCGACCTAGAAGAACTGGACTTAAAGAATTATTAAAACAAATCTTTTATTACGAGTTTAGGCTAGAAAAGTTTGGGCAAACAATCTACTGGTGAAAAAGCTTACAAGAGCAGTTTTCCAGTGTGTAACTAACATATGTTTCAGTAGAAGAAAATACTGTCACCTTGCTGGAGTTACCCCTACAGAAAAGGAAAAGATTGTGATAATGCTAGGTCATTAAGAGTTTTCCAATACTTAGGAATGATTTAACTTCGTTTGCATAAGGCCACACCTTGGATAGCAGCATGGCAAGCGTGTACTCCTTGTTACCCTTGATAGCCTGAACTACCATAGATTTGTTGTAATTCAGGATTTATGTGTATCTTTTAACAAAGAGATAATAATTTGGAGGTAAGAATCTGAGTTTAAGTTTGTTATTCATTTGTTGTATTGTCTTTGTAATTTAACGTTTTATTTTTCTAGCTTTCCATCTTTGTTTTCTGCTAAAGATACAATTCAGCCGATTTTCTCTGCCTCATTTTGGGTCAGAAATACTAAAGAATAGTTTCGTATTACCTGTAGTTTTCCAGAGTATGGGTAAGAGAGACACAAAAAAACTCCAAAAAGAAATGTGAGTAAAACACAGGTTCTTAAAAGAGGGAGGATATCCAGGGAGTTAGAGATCTGTGTCTCACAGTTTTTAGTGTATCATTTTCATCCTGGCACTGATATGGCCTTGGGAGTTCAACACTGAATAGGCTACTTACTCTTACTCCTGCCCAGCTTTCAAGTAGTTCAAGTGAAGGCTGTTGCATTGCAGTTAGGATCCAGGAGGAGAGGAGGCTTTCCAGGGAAGATTGGGATAGCCCCAGGCAGAAAATTGAAAGAACAATTCAAGCCAAAGACTTTTTACATTTAAATGCAAGACAGTAAAGGTGTGATCCATATAAAAAAAAACTTCACGTAAGCACATTTTGCCCAAACACTGCTTTTTAAGGAGGAGTAAGAAGAGGTAGATCCCTCAAAGGTGTGACTGATAAGGTATGAGGAAAACTAGAAGAATATGGGATATGGTTAGATATGGAATTTCACCTGTACTTGAAAATAGCACTTTAGTTGTAAATATCTTTGACCAAATAATATTTTCTTTGGTTCAAGAAGGTATTTCTGGATGGAGACAAGCAAAACCAAGTTGGTTTTGTTTTTCTGTTTTTTTATCATGAATGTTTGCTCATTTAAAAACTGGACAAAGGGAGAACCTTACTAGAAATTGTGGTATTTATTTTTTTCCAACTTAATTACTATCGTTGAATCACAGGGTCACCATGTTCCTAAATAAAGGTTCTGTCAGCAAGGAGGGGAGATAGATCTTAGGTAGGTACATAATATTTCTTCTGTTCCTTTTGTGATTATTGGTCTATTCAGATTAGCTGTTTGTTGGGCCAACTTTTCTTATGTTTTGTTAGGAAATTACTCATTTTATCTAGATTTTATTTTATATTATATTTTTGAGATAGAGTACCGCTCTGCCTCAGACCAGAGTGCAGTGGTGTGACCACAGGTTACTGCTTCCCTGAATGCCTGGGCTCAAGGAAACTTCCCTCCTCACCTTCCTAAGTAGCTAGGACTACAGGCACACCCATTAAACCTGGCTAATTTATTTTTATTTTTACTTTTGTGGAGACGAAGTCTCACTATATTACTCATGCTGTTTTCATAATCCTGGCCTCAAGCAGTCCTCCCACCGTGGCCTCCCAAAGTTCTGGAATTACTGGCATGAGTCACCCTGCATGGCCTTTTATGCAGATTTTTCACATTCATTAGAATAAAGCTGATCTTAATATTCTTTTAAAATTTCCAAATCCCTCCTGCATCTACTTTCTGTTTTTGCTTTTTAAATCAGCTTTATTAAGGCATAATTTACATATGATAAAATTCAATAATTCTAAGTGTACAATTTGATACACTTTTGTAAATGTATAGTTTTCAGTCACTTGTAGAACATTTGTTACCCCAAAGCTTTCCTTCTTCCTTTGCTGTCAGTTACCTCTTCCCACTTCCTGGTTCCTGCTGCCCACTAATCTGCTTTGTCATTAGATTGTTGCTTTTCTAGGATTTCATGTAAGTGGAATCATACAATATGCTAGTCTTTCATATCTCTCTTCCTTCACTTAGCATAATGTTTTAAAATTTTATACATGCTATATGCTACATATATAACAGTTTGTTTCTATCACAGAATGTTATTTATTATATAAATATGCCACAATTTGTATAGCCATTAACCCATTGATGGACATTTTTTTTTTTTCCATTTTTGGCTTTTATCAATAAAGTTACTATTACCATTGCAACTGAAGTCTTTGTGGATTTATGCTTTTATTTCTCGTGGGTAAATACTTAGGAGTGAGATTACTAGGCTGCATAGAAAGTGTATATTTAATTTTATTAGCAATGGATAAACTTTTTCAAAGTGACTATGCTATATTTGAATGTTTAAGAGTTCAGTTCTGGTTGTGCTGCACACTCAGTCTTCTTGACATCTCGTGATTTTGGGGTTGAGTTTGCATGCTTTAATGACTGATGATGGTAAGATATATTCAGGTGCTTATTGTACACTTATCGTTCATCTTTGATGAAATATGTGTTCAGAATTTTTACCCTTTTTAAAAAATAAGATTCTTATTATTGACTTGCAAGAGTTCTTTATGTATTGTGCAAGCAAATCCTTCATCAGATATTTACTTTGCTAATATTGTCTTCCATCTTTTTATTTCTATAACAGTATCTTTTGAAGAGCACCCAAAGTGTTTAATTTTGATGAAGCTTAATTTGTCATTTTCTTACATTGTCTCTATTTTTTGTATCCTATTTTTTTTCCTAATTCAGCATCATTTCGATTTTCTTCTAGAAGTTTTATGGTTTAGCTTCTGTATTTTATCTGAGTTCATGCTTATATTTGTTATGAGATCAAGCTCAAGGTTCCTTTTTTCCATGTTGATATCCATTTATTAAAATAATACTGTTTCCATGGGCAGCCTTTGAACTTTCAAAAATCAATTGACCATACATGTGTGGGTTTACTACAAAAGGCACTTTATTTTGTTCCATTGATCTATATGTCTATCTTTACGTGATTATCACACTGTTTTGATTACTTTTGACATACATCTTGGATCAGTGTAAGTCATTCAACCATATTCACCTTTTCTAAAATCATTTTAAACTCTTCTATATCCTGGGCATTCAGTATAAGTTTTAGAATCAGCTAGTCAGTTTCTTTTCCTTTTTTAAAAAAAAAAATTTTATTTCTTGCTATTTAGCTTCTACAAAAGAAACCTGTTGGAATCTTGAATGAGAATACTTTAATTCTGTAGGTCAATATCAAGGAGTTGATATCTCAACATTTTGAGTCATCTAATTCATGATCATAGTACATAGTATATAGATCTATTGATTATACTACTGTGCTATCTTCTATATTTTTATGTATGTTTGAAAATTTTCAGAATAAAATTATTTTTAATTTAAAAAGTCAATTATCTTTTAAGGAACTTAAAATCAAGACGTAAGTCTATTATATTTGCACACATATTTTTCATTTATGCTTTTTATTCCCTTGGGTAAACGCAGATTTCTATTACCATATTTCTTCTGCCTGAGCACTTCTTGTGACATTTCTTATAGTGTAGTACTAAGTCCTCTTCACTTTTATCTTTCTTTTTCCACCTTCATTTTTTAAAGATATTTTACTGGGTTTAAAATTCTAGGTTGAGAGAAGTGTTAAAACCAGAAAGGCTATAAATCTGTAGAGAAGTCCTTCCTTTTCAGAAGTTTAATTATGGTGTACCTTGTTGTAATTGTCCTTGTGTTTGCCCTGATTGGGTTTTATTGAGCTTCCTGATTTTCAGGACTGATAGATTTTATCAAATTTTAATCATGATTTTAAAAATATTTTTTGTACCCCCCTTTTTTGCTGAGTTTTAAATTCCATATATGTTTGGCTCTTTGACATTGTTCATTGTTTTTCCAGTCTTTATCTCGCTACTTCATTTTTGATAGTTTATATTGGTACTTTAAGCTCATTCTGTTCTCTTGTTTTGGTCATGTTTAATTTGCTGTTAATCTTATACAATGTATTTTTCCTTGCAGATATTGTTTTTCTATCTGCATAAATTCCATTTGGTCTCTTGTGTGTCTTCCATTTATCTTCTTTTTCATGTTTTCCTCTTCTTGACTATATTGAGAATATTTACAAAAGCTGTTTGAATGTGTCTGCTAATTCTATCGTTTGTGTCATTTCTGGATCTTTTTTTTTTTTTTTCTTCTTGTCTTGGGTATTATCATCATCATCATCATTATTTTTTTTGCATGCCTGGTAATTTTTTATTTGATGCCAGACTTTTGTTTTATTCTTTTAAGTATTGTTTAGCTTTTTTAGTAAGGGGCAGTTAAATTACTGGGGATTAATTGATTCCTCCCATGCTTGTTTTTAAGGTTTGTTAGGATGGGTTCAGAACAAATTAGTTTAGGGGTTTTGTCTTGTTTTAAACAAGGCTATGTACACCCGAATTATTTTTAAAACACATTCTTTCCTAGATTTAGAGCACAGGAGTTAAGAATAAGGAATTAGTAAAGGTAGAGGGATATAGACCGTTTTGTGTACTCAGTTTGTCATTAAGAAACCAAAACATAATTTGCAGATATTATCTGTGCTGAATTAGAGTCCATCAATTTGGTTTATACTTCTTTTGTATCCTCCCCTAAAATATACCAGGCACACAGTGCTGAGTACCTGGTGAGGTCTCAGCAAATACATGATTGGATTTTATTCAAATGTGGAATTACTGAGAATATTTTTAAACTAAACTTGAAGCCAAATCTTAATGTTTATGTACCAACTTTTTTATTCAGCTAGTAGGCTGGAATAAACACCAGCCATCATTATGACTTCATTATTTAATCTCTGTAAGTTATTCTATATTTCCTACAGAACTTGGCTATTTTGGTGAAAGTATAGTTTGGTGCCTAATTCATGTAGGCTACTTTGAGTCCAGTTTCCTCTTTGAAGTGACCAGGATTTCTTTTTTTTCCTCCCTGCATTTTTTTCTCTTTCTTCTTTTGTTCAATCTGTGCCCCATTTCCCCTCATTGCCATCACCACTTTATTCCTGGCCCAGCTATCCCTGTTATCCTTTTTCTCTGCTCATCTATAAAGAGAAATACATTTCTGTATATTCATTTTTCCTTTCTGAAAAAGAAGATAACATATTTTAGGCATTTTTAAGTTATATAAGGGTCAAGTGAAGTTGTATTAGCCCTTTGGGATTATAAAACAAAATTAAAATTCTGTATTTATTATAAGAGTTTAAATGTTACTAGAACACTTCAAATAAACATATCCAGGCTATTTGAGAGATTATTAAATGTATTTTTATAATTTATTTTGTATATGTTATCTTTACTAAATTTATCCATTAAAGACAAGTAAAACCACTATAATTTATTTAATACATGACATTATCATTAATGTGTTTCTTAGTTTTATTTGACTTACTGAAAAAAATTACCTATTTTTTATGTTTCTCTCCGAAGATTTCATGGTATGTGTATGGGCTATGAATTTATGCTAAGTTTCTCATCTGGTAACACTCAAATACTGAAATCCTCTCTTGGTATGCCTACTGTTACATTTGTCTTCTAGATTTCACACATACCAATCAAGAAAACTTGAAAATGAGCAGCCGACGGAAACGTGCGCCTCCAGTGAAGGTAGATGAGGAAAAGCAGCAACAACTTCATTGGAATATGCATGAGGACAGAAAGAATGAACTTCTCACCTTAACTGATGACGAGCACCCCTGCCCAGGTTCAGATGCCTCTTCTGCTCATTGCGTCATTCTAGATGATGATCTAAAGGAAGAGGTGGCTCACAGAGATAAGAAGAGGTGTTCAGAAAAATCAAACGAAAAAGAAGAGACTGTTGGTATTTCTTCCCCTTTGTCTGTAAAGTTGAACATTGTGATTTCTCCCCATCACCTCGATAATTCTTGGAAAGCATTTCTAGGGGAATTAACTCTTTGGCTTCTTTCTGAACAGAGTTCAATTGCAAATTTTTCTGAAAGGAGTTTTACATTGATGAGTTCAGAGTCAAGCAGTCAGTTCTGGATCTATGTTCATTCAGAATGTGAAGATATAGAGAAACAAGAAAAAGAAACAATCAGTATATATGACAAGGGTATTCTAGTAGAATCATCTTTCAGTGGTGAAATGTTAGAAGATTTGGGGTGGCTGCAAAAGAAGAAAAGAATAAAACTTTACCAAAGACCAGAAGGAAATCACATTATCAAGGTACTTCTGGGGTGTCTTTTAATGTTACATTGACAGTTCACTTTTAAGTTAATTTCAGAGGGAGGTCTGAAAAGCCAACAATGAGCTTCTCATTATGAAGTTTCAAAGTACACTTTATTTGGGACTTTCAATAAGCGTAAAAAAAAAATGTATGTTGTAGCTAATTATTTTTATCCTATACTTTTTAAAGGAGAACTTGATTCCTCCTTTCCATCTTCACTCAATGACTTGTTTTGGTGCTCATTACCTTTTTCTTTTACTACAGCAGTCATTTAACCATATCTCTCCTTCCTATCTTGCCTTTTCAAATTCTTCGTCTACTGTGTCTCTGGAATGGTATGATATGAATGGAAATGAAATAATATTATTTACTGCCTATGGAATTAAGTATAATTTTTCTAATTTGGCATGTAAGTTCTTTCTTTGATGGGCCATTGAGCCTTATCCTTCATCACTCTGCTTTTTATTTTCTCCAAGAAACTACATTGATTTTTTTTCCTACACATGGCCTGCTATCTTTCTGCATTTTTGCTTTAACTCTCATAGTTCCCTTTGTCTGGGTTGTTTCCTTCCCCTTCCCTGGTAACTCCTGATCCTTCTTTAATATTCATCTTAGAGTTTAATTCATTCAAGGAGATCTTTTCTTAAATTCATGGGTTTTCATGGATGTTAAGTGCTCTTGCCCCAGAATACCTAATGCATATTTTTATTTTTGCCTTGGCCACTTTTAATATACTTACATTTTACATCTTTCTTCCTTGCTGATAATGAAGCCTTTTATCCTTACATCCTATTAAGATACCTGATACCTAACAGATTCTCAGTAAATGAATGAATAAATTCCTAATTCATCTCAGGCTCTGCTAAATAACTATGTGAATCATTTAAATGTTCTAATTTCAGCTTCTTTCTGAAATGTAAATGTAAATAATATCCGTTCTTCTTACCTTGTTAATAATCAGATGAGATACTGTAAGTAACTGTACTATGTAAACTATGAAGCAGGTTAATATGCCTTCATGCTAAAACTTGAAATTTTAAAATGTTTATTTCTTGTCATTTAACTGAAAGCAATCTCTAATATATTTCTTGTATTAATCCTAGTTATATTTTCAGAATTAGCTGAAGGAAAGGAGAAAGTTTAGAAGTATTAGATTACAACTAGTTTTTCCCTGGGCACTGAAACTGTGTAACCAAGCATTTCTGGTTTTTACTGATTGTGAGTGCCAAAATTGTGATAACAAGTATATAAGAATTCAAGATTTGTATATCTGTATTCTATTTACCTCCCTTACAAACCAAGTTTTAATCTATTCTATTTCCTCTGATCTTGATTTTTATAAATATTTAATTATTTATTGCCACTATAGTAAGCTGTCTCCAGGCAAGCTCAAGGCAGAGTACGAATAATAATGAAATATAATCTTTTCATTCATTCCTGTGTAATGCTGATGATTCTTGTTCTTTAGTTAAAGCATGTGAGAATTTCCATGATTAGAGACTCAGGTCCAGCATAGTCACGCAAAATGAAAGGAACTAAAGTTTATGGGGCGTCTACCATTAGAAACTTTTAAAATTATATTGTTTAGACTTGGCTTCTCTCCATTTTATAAATGAGAACGTTTGGTTCAAAAAAAAATTGGGGTTTTTTCCTAAAATTTATTTAGTTCCTAAATATCAATTCCAGTATTCAAATTCAAGTATTTCAGCTGTAAAACTTCATCCCCATTGCTTCACTAGAGTCAAATATTTAACATTAACCAAGATCTGTTTTCTTTTACATTAGTTTCTGATTCATTAATAAGGATGCTGAAACCTTACTGTGTGTAGGAATCCTAGCATTTGTGTCATAATCTTCAAGAAGAATCTTTGTTTTTACAGACTTCACTGATTATTCTGAAACTCATCTGGTTTGCAAATTATTGACTTGCTAGGTAGAACTAGGTGTTCTTGTCACATTTTCTCTCAGACTTGATTTCAGTTAGGAAATTTTTTCCCCAGCAATTTGAATTGTTCATTGCACATAGTAGGCGCTTAGGTTTAGTTTGTACAATGAATTTGTTATTGATAGTGAAAATGTGTGGGGAAGATTTGGCAGGTACATATTTGGTGTTTGTGGGCCAAATACTGTGACTACCTTTGAGAACAGTGATGCTATTTATTTTCCCTATATACTCATAAGGAATGGTAAATGTCAATTAAAACTATTTTCATGTTGATTTATTCTTTGTAGGTTGGAATTTATCTTTTGGAAGCTGGCCTAGCAAAACTAGACTTTTTGAGTGATGCAAATTCAAGAATGAAAAAATTCAATCAGCTCATGAAGAAAGTGATGGAAAAGTTATATAATATTGTTGTTCCAGGTAATTTTAAAATAAACTTTAAAATTATTATTACTTAGGAGTTATGGACTTTTTTCTCTAACTCCTAGACTTAGCAACCAGAAAAACAATTATTAAAAAGTAATAAAAATGAAATGACCTCTTTAAAATCACCATTTGTAAATTATACTTATCTGAAGTGCTCCCACTTACAATAATTTGTTTATTTGTTTCACACTGTGCTTAGCTTATAGTAAGTATTTTAAAAAATGTTTGCAGAGTCAATATGCAATCCAAAAGGCAGAATCTAAAGGGATCTGAGCTGGTTGGAATTTTTGCATTTCATTCCTGGGCTTTTATTTTGTCATGGCCAGATATTCTTGGCTGGTGTTATGCTACCTCTCCTTTGCAGTCGTAACAAATAATTTCAAGATTCTTGTTCCCATAAAAGCCAGATAACTTTAGTCTGTTTCTTAGTAAGATTTTATTCAGGACTACAGTTTTAGGGTTATCTGCCATTGACCTCCAAGGGAGAGTGTGCATGACTTGGCACAGCTCATCAGTACTTGGAAAATGAGACAGGCACAGTGGCTCACACCTGTAAACCCAACACATAGGCAGGCCAAGGTGAGAGAATTGCCTGGACCTAGAAGTTCAAGACCAGCCAGGGCAACATGGTGAGACCTCATTGCTACAATAAACAAAAATATTAGCCAGGTGTGGTGGCATGAGCCTGTAGTCCCAGCTACTTGGGATGCTGAGATGGAAGTATCACCATAGCCTAGCAGAACGTGGCTGTGGTAGCCATTATCATGCCACTGTACTCCAACCGAGGTAAGAAAGTGAGACCCTGATTCTTGGGGAGGAAAAGGAGAGAGAGAGAGAGAGAGAAAGGCTTATCTTCTTGCATCTAATAATCACTGCATCCTCTCCTAAGTGCTTGCAAAACATTCATTAATAATCTGTAATAATATTTACAAAGATATATATCAAATTCACCAAAACATGGTTTTTGAAGCAAATAGCTTCCTTTTTCCCTTCTGAAAATTGCAAATGCATTTCCCTGACTCCATTCATATTACAGGGGAGGATTTAGTTATTTTATCTTCAAGTTCTCCAAGTATCTGGGGGTGCAATTTGTCTTCCCTGAATGTTCAAATTCACTTAGAATATCTTCTAATCAATCTGGGCCCTCAATTCTCTCTTCTTAGAATTTTTTGGCTACCCCTTCCTGGCTAAAAGCCATTGTTCTTTTTTCTTTTTTTCTGTTTTCTTTTTTTACTTTTTAAAGTTTACTTTTAATTGATACATGATAATTGTGTGTGTGTATGGATACAGTGAGATGTTTTGATACATGGATACATTGTATATGATGATCAAATTGTGGTAATTAACATATCCACCACCTCAAATATTTATCAGTTTTTTCTGGTGAGAAAATTTAAATTTCTCTCTTCTAGCTTTTTTGAAATATACATTACTGCTAACTATAGTCATTCTACTGTGCATTAGAACACCAGAACTTATTCCTCCTATCTAACTATAATGTTGTACCCATTGACCACTCTCTTCCCATGTCCGACCTCCCCTCCTTTCTGCCTTCTCCAGCCCCTGTAACCTCTGTAATTTCTCTACTTCTATGAGCTCAACTTTTTTAGATTCCACATATGAGTGAGATCATGATGTATTTGTCTTTCTGTACCTGGTGTATTTCACTTAACATAATGTCTTCCAAGTTCATCCATGTTGTCACAGATATCAGGATTTCATTTGTTTATGGCTGAATACTATTCTACATTCTTATCCAAACAGTCAGAAGCAAAATAAAGTTGAGAAGATCATGGGGTTTTCTTTCACCTGTTGAAATTGAAACATCAGCCTTTGAGTTTAGCCTGTGACCTCTTCGCTCATTTTGATGAGAATGCCATGAACTGTTTTACAGTTTACAAAGTACTCTCATGTGCATGTGATATTTACAACCACCCCATGAGCCAGTGACTTGACTACCTGAATTTTAAAAACAAGGAAGCAGAATCGAACTTAAATTTAGTGACATAGAGGGCTGGGTGATTTTTCCAAGTCATGGAGCCTGTTCAGGACAGAGCTGGATGCTGCCAAGCCTTTTCACCACACATTCTTTGCCGTATTCATCACGAATACATGATGTAGTCCCTCCTCATTCATGGTTTCAGTTTCCGTGGTGTCAGTTACCCATAGTCAACCTCAGTCCAAAGTAGGTGAATATGGGAAAATGAAATATTTTGAAAGAGATTACATTCATGTATTTTTTACTACAGTATATTGTTATAATTGCTCTATTTTATTAGTAGTTATCATTGTTAATCTCTTACTGTGCTTAATTAATAAATTAAACTTTATCATATGTATGTAATGGGAAAAACATAGTGTATATAGGGTTTGGTACTATCTATAGTTTTAGGCATCTGCTGGGGGTCTTGGAACATATCCCCCATGAATAAGGGGAGACCTGCACTTGAGATTACTTTCTCCTCTGAACCCCTAGTTTGCTCTTTAATTCCTGCCATCCTCTCTGTCTTTCATATACACTGCATGGGAAGGGCGATTCCCAGAAACCACTTCAACTTCCTGCACTTATTTTTCACTTTCCCGGGGGGCTCACTGATGAGTATATTACCAGAACACCATTTCTGACATCATCCAAATCCTCTACACAGTCTTCCTTTAAGAACTCTGACCCTGGCTGGGAGCGGTGGCTCAAGCCTGTAATCTCAGCATCTTGGGAGGCCAAGGCTAGAGGATTCCCTGAGCTTGGGGATTTGAGACCAGCCTGGCAACTTGGCGAGACCTCATCTCTACAATAAATCAAAAAATAAGCTGGGAGTGGTAGTGCACACCTGTAGCTCCAGTTACTTGGAAGGCTGAGGCAGAAGGATTACCTGAGCCCAGCAGATCAAGACTATAGTGGCCATGAGCATGCCACTGCACTCCAGCCTGGATGACAGAGTGAGACTCCAACTCAAAAATAATGAATAAATAAATAAATACAAACTCTAGCCCTTCACTGTACCCCACTTGGCCAGAAACAACCCCCTTGGCCCCACTACCCCGTGTGAGTCATGACCACATCCTCCCAAGATTCCCTTCACTTCAACAACTTGGCACCCAAGAGGGTTTGCATTTGGTCTCGTACAGCTGCCCCCTGGGTCTGCTTTCTACGAGAAGGACTTGGCAGCAATGCTAGGCAAAGCAATTCAGAGTTTATCAGCTACTCTGCTTTTTTGCTGAATAAGACACTCCGCAGATCTGCTTCCCTGATTTATTTACATTATTCTGCATGTCCTTGGAGAGATGGGCAGAAGGTTAAGGAGCAGCATTGATTCTTTCAGATTTGTCAAGTCTCTTGCTGATTTCCCATGGTCCTTTGTACTGCAAAGTGGGAGACTCAAGCAACAGATGACCTTTTAAATATTACTTTATTAGTGCAATTTTTAGTAACTTTTTCTCTTGCTTTCACTAACCTCTCACTGCTTTCCAGAAATAAATGAGGCCCAGCCTGCAGTCACTTGTTATCAATTCTGAATATAATAAAATACCATAAATTGCTTTAGTTAAAATACAGATTTGGCTATCACATATGATGCAAAATATGAAACCGCAGCATGAGTGTTTCTCTCTGGTTTCTTTCACCATTTTACTGCAAACTTGAAAAGGGACAGGAATGAACCAAAGAAAAATTATTTCTTTGTTGTTTTGCCAGACCTTTTCTTTCAAAATGTCACACATCCTGGAGTTTTGAAAACCACTATAATTATCACAAGGCAGCTCTTTCTCTGGGAGGAAAGTGAGTGAATTTCCCATTAGGAGATCATGGTTAAAATAATCTTTCGATGCTGGGACCAAATGTAACTAGAAAGTGTGTTCAAAAGCTGCATTCATTCAGGAGGGAGAAAGAACAACCTTTCTCATAATGAGCCCTGGGAAGCAGCCAGCGTGGAAAAAGGTCACACAATTGCCAGTTTGGCATCTGAATAACTACTCCTAGCTTACTTTTGCTTGTGGTGTTATAGCTTTTGTGGTTTTCTCTGGAGCTGAATCCCTGCTGTCTTCAAGCACAATTTCCACTGAGTCTGACTGTCTTCTTGGAAACCACTCTGCATTGTAGCATTGTAATCTACCATTTTTATAGGAGACAGAAACAGTTACTCTGGCTTAAATGACTAAAACAGGGCTCGGGGCTTGGTAAATTTGTATTTCAAATGGTTGTAGCATGTGACAGGACATTTGTTCTTATCCAAAAATGAGATGTACTAAGACTGTGTGAAATTATCTGTATCTTTCTTGCTGCTCATTTTTCAAGGAGTGCCCCTGGAGAATGCTTTGGTGAAAATATTTATGTAATATGTAAAAATGTCCAGGATTCCTTATCATCAGAGCAGAACTGAGACTGCTATTCCTGAATATTCTGCCTGCTTCCTGCCCAAGATGGTGGCAAGTTAAGGGTGGGGAAGAGAGGAGATTACTTTAAGACTGTGTGACTTTCTATAATTATATCAATTTTTAAAGTGTATCTCCACAGAGTAAATCAAAAGCAAAACAGACAATTCTTGAATGGGGGAAGGGACAATATTAATAGTTCTTTTCTCACTGGGTACTTCCCAAAAGCTCTAAAATGTACTTTATTTATGACCACTGCTTCGTATGACTTATAGCACCTACCTGCCCACCATGTTGCTCTTATTATTTAGTGTTATAAAAAGTGTTTTGAATTTAAAGCAACACCATGGCTGATTTTTTTAAAGTTGCAGAAGCCAATATTGCTGAGCATTCTGTTGCTGTCAGAGTAAATATTCACTGACTTCAGTGAGTATGGTGAGATGAGTGTGAACTTTCACAAACTTAGGCATTTGACCTCAGTGAAAGAGAAAGGAGGGCCAGCGGTTTTACTCCATTGTCTTTCCCTCTCTTTCAACCTGTGTCTTGACTACCTTGCCTCCAGGAAGGGGAGGTAAACACTGAGAGGCAAACAAAAGTTTCTTTTTGGCTTTTGAGCTTCCAAAGACCAAGATCCACTTGACAGATTTTGTGGTTCTGACTTTATAGGATTCTTGCCTTATCTACTGACTTGAGAACTTAATCCATGATTCTGTCATTACCTACTACACACACTGTCACTCATATGCTCACGCACACACACCCTTTTTACCCTTAGACTTGACCCCATTGAGCTATGCTAAGCCAGATGACCTAGACTGTTGGTATTTAGCATTTCTGGGTCATGAAGTTTTGAAAAATCTGGTGAAAACTTATAAACCCTTTCTCCTGAAAAGCGTCTATAGATATATATGCAGATTTTGTCCACAATTTTGCAGGGATTCATCACCATGAAGCCCATGCTGGGGGATTTACTTTTTACTGTATGCCCTTTATTTCTGTTTTGAGTTTTATGTTATTACCCGCATATAGTACTTTTGTAATTGAATCTGTCTAGGTTACTTTTTCAATAAACAAATTAATTAATTAGAACACCAGCAACCTAAAACAGACTTTTCTTATTTGATTAAGTTCAATATTGAGTCTTGAGAGTCCATTTGAAAGCATGATTTTCATTATTGGCTTTTTCAATACCAAAATATTTATCATTGTGATTGCCAAAAAGCGTTGTTGAGAACCAAATTATCAGAGAAAATGATCAACAGTTGAGTTTTTATCTGAGTTATTTTGAACATAAAATATGAAGTATCTGAAGGCAGATAAGTATATTCAGAGTTTGACTATGTCAATGGTCTCATATTCTAGTGGGAAAAAATTTTCTTACAGTTGCCAAAAATGATTGCCTGGTAGTGTCAAAAGGGTAAGAGTTGATAATTACCATATCAAAAACAAAGATACTCAGACACCTTCCTATAGGGTTTTCACCAAGCTTATCTTGTGTGACTGTCTTTGAAAAACAGACATCCTCTGGGATTGTAGTGACTGCTTTGCCTTGATTGGGCTCTACATGGGAGCCATTTTTTTACACTAAATATTTCACCATACTAGAGAGTGTTATATGATTCCTGTATATTTTAAATGACAGTCGTATTTTCTTTTTCCCAACAAGGTTTATGTAACATCTTTTTATGCATAATTCTTAAAATCTATAAAACTGAAATAAGGGAAGAAAAAGAGGTTGATGATGAAGAAAACTCTAGTGAGGATCATCTTTTTTTTCTTCTAAAATTCCTTCCCTTATAAAAGCCACCTGGCAAATGGATAGGTTTTTCTTTCAGCTCACTATGAAATATTTTTCTTAGTGTGTGTGTTAGCACTGAGTGATGTATCAATTGTCACTACTATATGATATCAGTTGCTGAGGCGATAAAACATGGATTTATTTTTTAACCTGGGCCTAGAATGGAGGATGGGGAAGAAAAGGAACAATGCAACTGACAGTCATACGTTGAGGAGGTGCACTTTTCGCTTATTTCAGTAGCTATACATCCTCACTTTCAAGCACTGTTGAATACTCTGTGGGTGGTAGGATCGTGTGTGGGAAAGAGCATAGTTATAATAGCTGACATTTATTGAACATTTGCTAT
>CAUYQG010144193.1:0-11286 GCA_963574415.1 Tarsius wallacei | reverse complement strand
AACTTGGTGAGACCTCATCTCTACAATAAATAAAAAACTAGCCGGGTGTGGTAGCGCATGCCTGTAGTTCCAGCTCCTTGGGAGGCTGAGGAGGAAGGATCGCCGGAGCCCAGCGGGTCGAGGCTGCGGTGGCCGGGAGCGGCCACTGCACTCCAGTCTGGGCGACAGAGTGAGACTCCAACTCAAAAAAAAAAAGAATATATGAGCAGAAAAAGTAAATGCTATAACTCTGAATATTACTTTGAAATAGGCTGATGGTAAAGGAAAAAAATATATTGAATATGCTCAATAGTAAAGCAAGATCATAGAAAGCCCTTTCTCAATTTGTTTTCACTTTAATAAAGAAAATATTTGATTTAAAAAACATGGGGTGAGAAGAAACAGTCAGAAGAGAAAGCAGATCAAAATTAAATAAGTATCTATTCTTGTTTAATAAATCTTGTTTTTGTCCTATACTTGTTTCCTATTGTTGCTGTAACAAGTTACTACAATGTCATGGTGTAGAACACAACTAGTTTACCTTCTTACAGTTCTAGAGGTGAGAAACCTGAAATAAAGATGGTGGCAAGGCTGCCTTTTCTAGGTTTTAGACACTGAAAGCATTCTAGGTACACAGACATGTCTCTTGATCTCTGATTTCATCATCATACCTCCTTCTCTGACTCTGACTCTCTTGTAAACCTCTTAAAGTATATATTGTGGTTACATTCTTCCTACCTGGATAATCTAAAATAATTTTTATATTTCAAAATACTTAATTATATATTAAACTTAATTACATCTGAAAAAATCCCTTTTGCTATATTAAGTAACTTAGTCATATGTTTGGGAGAGTACTATGTGAACATCTTTCAGAAAGGCACTTTATTCTGCCTACTCTTGCACATCCCAACATTTTGCTATGTAGCATTAAAATCCAATGATTGGAAATAAATTTGAGAAAATCTAAGCTCATTTGTTTAATATGGTGAAATGTTTATCTTCATCAAGATTTTAGAAATCATATTGATATATACTTCAGACTGAATGGAGATGATATACCAGACTCCTTAATTTACAGATTGTGAGCTAGTTGACACTGAGATATTATCTATTATTCTGTGAAAACCATGGAATAGTTCCCAGGGAGAAACTCCCACTGATCAGGAGAAAAAAAAAAAAATCACACAAAATATATTTGAACCAAGCAGAACTTGGGGAACCAAGTAGTACTACTATTGTAATAACTTTAATCTTCATAGGCTTAAATCAGTTAACTTTAATATTTCATTAAGGGGGACTTTTTTGCTTTATACAACTTTGAAAGGGAAGAGATTCTCCACGTAGTTTTTAGTTGGAACAATATATAAATGCTATATAAGGGTTTTTATCTGTGTTCAGCTGGTGCTAAGGCATTTCACACTGTATTCCACACATGTATGATAAAATCATTGACCCAATTGAACTGATGACTTATCTGTATAATCATCAGCAAATACCAGTGTCACTTATTCTTGCATATCCTTATATCTAGATAAAATAGTATATCATGGCAATAGTGACTAATGATACTTTCCACACAATTTAACCACAAACATTTCTCCTAAGATATTGAGTTATAAAAATCAACTTTTTGGAAAAATTTTAAAATATACAGGGTAGGCCGGGCACGATGGCTCATGCCTATAATCCCAGCACTTTGGGAGGCCGAGGTGACAGGATTGCCTGAGCCCACAGGTTCAAAACCAGCTTGGGCAACTTGGTGAGAGCTCATCACTACAGTAAATAAAAAAATTAGCTGGGTGTGGTGGCTCACACCTGTAGTTCCAACTACTTGGAAGGGTGAGGCAAGGACTGCCTGAGTCCAGCAGGTCGAGACTGCGGTGGCCGTGAGCGAGCCACTGCACTCCAAAAAATAAAAATAAAAAATAAATAAAATATAATATACAGGGTTAATTATAACCCATTGATTTTTCAGTAAGTTTTACAAGCTCTTGAGCAGGACCCTCGACTTTGACTTTCTTTTATACCCATGAGGGTAGATGATGGAAGATGTACTGTCTGGGGCTTTATCTCTTTACTTATATTAATCTCAAATGCCCCACATTTGTGTGTATATTGTACTTTCAATATGTGCAAAAACATGGGGAGAATAATAAAAAGGAAAGGAAAAAAAACAGCAGGAAAATCTTTCTTAAAGTGCTATTTTACTGCCACTTGGATATAAAATTGCCCTCACAGAGGTTAGTTTCAAATTTTAATGTCCTCTGTTCACATTCAAAGACAGCAGCACATTTTTTTCCTTTCATTCCTGAGGCCTGTTGTGAAGGTTAAAGAACTATCATTAATAGAACACAGAGTTGAATGTTTATTAATGCTGGGCTTTGAAATAACCACTGATATCATTGCACGCAGCAGGTCTCAAGTAAACTCTACTAACTCACAGTTCTCATTCACGCTCCTATATGGATTTTTGAAAAATTAGAAAAAGATATTTGGAGCCTTTTGGCAAGTCAGCAGGTAGAAAAACAAATATTTGAAAATCATCAGCTTTACCCATTCCTTCTTAGGTATGCAACTTGAAAATACTCTAATCCGTTGCAATTACAGAAAATTTCAAAATATTCCAGGAAAAAGAAAAGCCCAAATAATTCTTGTGAAAATAATTTCACTCTCCTGGAAGAACGCAGAATGCTATATGGACCAGATATTTCTATCTTATGCCCTTTGGTCTGTCATTTGTGAAGCAACTGATGACTTATTGAGCACCTGTAGGAGACAAAGCACATGAGACTTTTTTTTTACAGCTGTCAATTGAAACATATTTGGCAAATAAGCAGCAAATGTAATAAAATGGTACTGATTACACTAATGACAGAGATTATACTGTGTTCTAATGTCTTCTACGAGGTCATTCACTGGGAAATCTGTGAGGTAGTTTAAATTATCTATCAATCCACACTTAATAGTAGATTTTTTTTCATTCAACATATGCACAAAGCACTGATATGATGCTGATGAATGAGAATGATGATAATGATAATGGCTACTTGATTTTTGTTCTGCCTGCCATTCACCTATTTTAAGTGCCAAGGATGCAATAAATGATAAGTATTGTTAAAGCTTCTTATAAGAAAAATAGGCTTTCTTACTGAGAAAATGCTTTTTATCTGCAGTTCATCTACAGTGTACATCTGTTGTTTGTATCATTTATTAATATATTTTTGGTGGGGAGTAAATTTAGGTGTGCATGCATACAAGTGTACATACCACATGAGAAATTGTATTGCACCCCACATTTTCTATGAGAGTATCATATACTGTATTATCCAGATTTTCGGGTCTTTTTCCAAAAAATCTTGAAGCAAGTGGCTCACATTTCTGACTTTTGGAGATTTCTTCTGACAATCATTTCATTATCTTTCCTCCAACCATCAAAAAATACATATGAAATCATAAAAGTAAAGAAATAAGGAATAAAGGGTATTTATGCCTTTAAATCTTGGGTATGTATTATCCTCATTTTCACTTTACTATCTTAAATCCTTAGCTAAAGACTGCAATCTCCAGAATTGAGAATTTTGCTGTCAAAATAATCAAGTAAATTATGGCATTTATACTGATACCTTAAAGAAGATGATGTTTAATCAAACCATTTCATTAAAAAATGTATTTTTGAGTTATATTGCTGATCACTGCCCAGACTCAATTTGTTATCAATTTCTATTAAGTGTGTGTAATGCTTATATACTTGTTTATATGAATGTTTATAATGAAGGCAAGATTTTACCTTCATTAAAATGATTAAGTATTCTATTTCCCCATCTTTATATAGTAGCCAGAATTCACTTGGTAAAGTAAAATTTTATTGTGATTAATTTTAGAATGTACATATTATTCTATGCATTTATTCCGAACCATAAAAAAGGTATACCTCTACATCATTTGGAAGACTTGAGAACTCAGGTTGAGAACTGTCTGAAGACAGGTTCACTTAGAAATTTTGTGGCTATTTGCAGACATTAGTTAAATATTAGTCAGAGGTATTAGCTGGAGTGAACACACAGAGTTGCCATGTATCTTGTGCTGCTTACAGCATGTTAGCTGGGTCCCCATATATAATGCTATATAATAGTTACAAAAAGCTAATTTATATCAATATTTTTTGAAATACTAGTGATGTGATTAAATTTACTTTCTTTTATTTATTGCATAACATTCCATTCTTAGAAGTTTCTCCTCATGGTGTTAGAATCCCTCAGTTTCTGTGTGTGTGTGTGTGTGTGTGTGTGTGTGTGTGTGTGTAACTAAGTCATGTTACTGGATGCTGCAGATGGTATTTTTTTTTTTTTTTGAGTTGGAGTCTCACTCTGTCACCCAGACTGGAGTGCAGTGGCCGCTCCCGGCCACCGCAGCCTCGACTTTTTTTAAAAGATGATCACATAGCTATAAATCCAGTTGCACATGCTCTGTATATTATTATAGTGACACACTTTTAGTTTACCTGAAACTAAGCACAGCATAGTAGTGGTCTCACCCGTATAATGTGGCAGAAGTAATTCTGCATGATTTATGAAGCTAAATGGTAATAAGAGGCTAAAAAGCGAATTCAATTTCTGCTGATTTCTGTTTCTCTAAGTCCACTTGTCGTGGACCCAGCCAACATGCTATAAGCAGCACATGATACATGAAGACTCTGTATGTGCACTCCAGCTGATACCTCTGACTAGTATTTAACTAATGTCTGCAAACAGTCACAAAATTTCTAAGTGAACATGTCTTCAGACAATTCCCAAACTGAGTGATCGAGTCTTCCAAATGATGTAGAGGTTCACCTTGGAGATATTGAAAACTTAGCTCCAGATCATCTCAAAAGAGTTATTACAATAAAGCAAGTCCCACATGTTTTGCCTCCCCAGTGCATATGAAAGCTATACTTACACTATGCTGTAGTCTACTAAGTGTGCAATAGCATTTTGTCTAAAAAATGCCCATACCTTAATTAGAAATACTTTATTGCTAAAGAATGTTAATAGCCATCAGAGTCTTCAGCACATCATCATTGTTTGCTTGTAGAGGATCTAGCCTCAGTGTTGATGGCTGCTGACTGATTGGGTGGTGGTTGCTGTTGATAAGGCTGTGGTAATAATGAGTGAGAAGGTAGCTAGAAAACAACTAGTCAGACAGGGAGGATCCAAAGTAGCAAACTGAGAGGAGACAACTAGTAAATAACCAGGGACAGGCAGGGCAGATCCCCAGTAACAGAATAACAAACTTGGAAGAGATGTCTGGAAAAACAACTAGGCAGACAACAAGGTGGGCCTCCCAGAAATAAAGTAGGACTTCCTGCTGCTGAGATTGAAAAACAACCAATCAGATCACAGCTAGTGCTAGCCAATCAGCTCAATCTTAGGGCTATATAAGCACCAGGTTTCAGCTCTAAATCAGCAACCCCCTTGGGTGCCCTCCTACTGTGGAAGCTTTTCTGTCCTCTCAATAAATCCTGCTTTCTCACTTTCCAGCCCTCCATGTTCCTCATTCCTCTTGGGCACTAGACAAGAACCCTGACCTGAGGAGTGCAGAAAATCATCAGAACCTAAGAGCCGTGCACTGAGAGACTGGCTTGCCAATGGAGCTGGCTGAACAGGAAGAGCTGCCATCAGAAGATGAGACTCTGAAGCTGAGACACTTCTGGGGCTGCTACACTCCCAGGACCTGGTATTCCAGCCCATTAAAGCCAACACTCCTGGGGTTAGGCTTGCTAGCACAATAAGCTGACCTTCTCAGGGGCTCAGCTGGCCAATCTATTGAGCTGACACTCTTGAAGCCCAGGATGAACTGAAAAATCTGTGTCAATATCTTAAAATAATACACTTTTCTACATCTATTGATGCTATTTTTGACTAAAGATTTCTCAGCAGCACATAATGTTTGATATCATTTTACCCATAGTAGAACTTATTTCAAAAATTGAATCAATTCTCTCAAACCATGATGCAGCTTTGTCACATAATTTTATGTAGTGGTCTAACTCCTCTGTTATCATTTCAACAATGTTCACAGCATCCTCACCAACAGTAAATTCTACATCAAGAAACTACTTCTTTGCTCATCCATAAAAAGCAACTCCTTATCCATTCAAGTTTTATCATTAGATTGCAGCAATTGAGTCACATCATCAGATTCCACTTCTAATTCCAGCTCTCTTGCTATTTCTACCACATCTGCAGTTACTTTCTCTACTGAGGTCTCAAACCCCTCACAATTATCCATGAGTGTTTGAATCGACTTCCTCCACAAACTTTCATGAATCACAAGTGGCATCTAGAATGGAGAATCTTTTCCAAAATGCTTTCAATTTACTTTGCCCATATCTATAGAGCAGTTACTATCCATGGCTGCTATAGTCATATAAGATGTATTTCTCAAATAACTAGACTTGGAATTCAAAATTACTTCTTGCTCCAAGGGCTGCAGAATGGATGTAGTCTTAACAGGCATAAAAATAACATTCATCTTCTTTTCCATTTCCATCAGAGTTCTTAGATGACCAGTTACATTGTCAATTAGCAGTGATATTTTGAAATAAAATTTTTTTCTTATCTAAACAGGTTTCTGAAAATATTATTGTTCCATTTATAGAGGATATAGGTGGAAAAGACTTACCATAATTCTTAAGAGTCCTAGAATTTTTGGAATGGTCAATGAGCATTAGCTTTAACTTAAAGTGACCACCTGCCTTAGCCCTTGATAAGCAAGGCATGTCTTTGAAACTTTGAAGCCAGACATTGACTTCTCCTCTCTAGCTATGAAAAGTCTAGATGGCATCTTTTTTCCAATAAAAGCCTGTTTTGTTTACATCAAATATCTGTTGTTTATTGTAGCTACCTTCATCAATTTTCTTAGTTAGACCTTCTAGATAACTTACTGCAACTTCTACATCAGTAATTGTTATTCCCATTCAGCTTTATGTTAAGATGAAATCTATTCTTAAACCTCATGAACCAACCTCTGATAACTTCAGACTTTTCTTTTGCAACTTCTTCACATCTTTCAGTTTTCATAAAATTAAAGAGAATCAGGGCTTTGGTCTGAAAATTTGTCTTAAGAGAATGCTGTGGCTTATTGGATCTTTTATCCAGATCCCTATAACTTTCTTCATATCAGCAATAAATCTGTTTCACTTTATTATCATTTGTGTGTTCACTGAAATAGCTCTTTTAATTTTCTTCAAGAACTTTTCATTTGTATTCACAACTTGGCTAAGTGTTTGACCTATCTCAGCTTTTGACATGCCCTCATCACTAAGCTTAATCATTTCTAGCTTTTGATTTAAAGTGACAGATGTGTGACTCTTTCTTTTGCTTGAACACTTAAAGGCCATTGCAGGGCTATTAATTGACTTAATTTCAATAGCATGGTGTCTCAGGCAAGAGGAATGCCTGCGGAGAAGAAGAGAGACAAGGAAACAGCCAGTTAGTTAAGCAGTCAAAACACATATAACATTTACCAATTTAGAGTTAATGTGTTATGTACTGATAAATTACTTATTTATTTATTTATTGCTACACATTTAAAAATATGATTTTCCCTCCCCCCACAGACACAAACACACACACACACACATGTGCAAATACTAAAATTTGAGTCAGTGACTTTGAGTCCCAGTGGCAGGTGCAAGTTGAAATGATCTTGCAGAGAATGTTAGTAAAAGTTTGATGATCCTTGAGGAGGCTAAAGCTGCCATTAGGTAGAAGTAGAAAATTTAACAAAACTATTACCTGTAGTAACCAAAAAAGAGGAGAAAATGAACCTAAACAAATTGGATAATATAGCTAAGGGGATTTCCAGGCAAAGTGTTGAACACATTGGTTTGCTTCTTCTAAATGCATTTTGTAAACTGTGAAGCAGAGATAAGCTAAAGAATGAGAGAATAAATATAAAGGTGCTTGCTGTGTCTGAAACCATTGTATTTTTTTTTAATTCCTCCTAGTGTCTCTAGATGGTAAGATGCTAAAATTATGAAATGACTTTTGGACTAATTTTACACTAAAGGCATCATTGAAAAACATAATCTAAAGATCAAGCTGAGGGTGTAACCATAAAAGCCTTTGTTAAGCTCTCAGAAAGTTTTCAGTTGATTCCTCAAACAAGAATAAGTTTCTTCAAGAATCTTAATAGTGCTATCCTCCAATAGCCCTATAGAAATCCCTAGGGCTAGTTCCAGTAAAATGGTGATGGCACAGGTGGAATTGTGAGATTCTCCAAACATGAGTTCCCAAAAAGACTCTTACTTTCCTTCCCCCACCACCCTGCCCACAGCCAGCTACACCAGTCCAAGGCCCGGAGACCCTTGACCCCAGGCAGGGCTGACTATTGTGGCCCCCCGCTGCTGCTGCTCCACTATAGGTAGCCCCGGCCCCAGCCATGCAGAAATCCCAGCTCCCTCCCTGGCTACATTGTCTCACCTGGCACCAAGCTGTCACCTGAGGAGGCCCTTGGATACTGTCTTGTGGACATCTGGGTTCCCTTGCTGGCTACACTGATCCGCCCAGCACTCAGCCACCCGGCACTCAGCCAATGCCAGCTCCCACCCTGACTAGGCTTCTGGTGTTCGCTCCCCAGAGTTCCAGCTCCCCACCCTGGGTTCTGGGAACCCGCCCAGCCTTATTTCAAGCTGCCATCACCCAGGGAGGCTCTAGGCACCCACCCCTCAGAGATACCAACTCCATTTCTGGCTGAAGTACCCTGTGAGGGGCCCAAAGTTGCTGTCATTGCTCACCATCTGCCCTTTGGAGCTCCGGTCCCACTCTGGTTGAGGCACCCAGCGTGTGACCCCATGGTTGTGTAAGGGAACAGTGTATCTTAAGGAGGTGTTGATCAGCTGCTCTCAGCTCCAGAAGAGGGAACTTCCAGCCCCCTCCTCCACCCCAAGCTGCCGGTGGCACACCAGATCCAGTGCCCAGCTGTGCAGCTGATCCCCGGTGCTTCACACACCACACAGCCCATCATAGTGGATCGCCCACGGACCCGGACAAACAGAGAGAAAGGATCCGTGAAAGAGGAGTTGCCAACCTCAACCATTTCCCAGGCAGAGATTTGCCTTACACTGCCCACCTACAGCAGCCTCCACCTTGGTTTCTAAGGTAACGTCACTAAACAGGAGATAAAAGCCCCTCCCCTATGCTGAATCAAAGACAGGCAACTCAGCGTCACAGACCTCTCAGGCAGCAAGCTAAAGGAATAAACCCAAGCTGCAAGTAAATCTATCTGCCTGCAATGAACGCAAAGGGGAGAGGCTAGAGATCAGAGTTGAAGAGACTTTAGACACTCAGGAAAGATACTAGAGCCAGTCTGATTTCTTATTTTGACTTTTGATTTTATCATTTTGACTGTTTTGCTCACTTTTGTTTGCTTTGTGATTTAGACTACCTGTTTGTGTTGGAAAAAAATGCATCAAAAGGAATGATTTTTTTGGTCTGTCTTTGTGTGGTTACCGGTATGCTTTAGGGAATTTTATGTGTCTGTTTTTCACTCTTCTCTGGTCTTATGTCTCTTTTTCACCCATTAGTTGGTATGTATGTCTGTTTTCCCTCTCACTCTTCCCTCTTTCTAACTTCCTCTTGATCCTCCCTTCTTCCATTATTTTTCTTTTTCCTACCTCCTTTTGTTCCAGGGACCAAACCTACACCCCGCTGCACAGACAGATTGTAAGGCAGGGGGAAATAGGTTCCAGTGTGCCCATACACCTGTTGGTAGATACTGGGATCAGCAGATAGATTCTGATCCCAGTATCTTCAATTACCTCAAAACTGCAAAAAGTACAGCCCCCAGCCCACACTCCAACCTCAAAAGTGAACAAAGCCAAAGGACCCTCATAAGGAAGAACAAAGATTGAACAAACAAAGTAAAAGCAAACCTACCTTCCCTGAAAACAGAATTAAAGAAGTGGAGGAAAAGGAGGAGAGAGAAAAAATCTACACAAATAAAAAAAAACAAAACAAAAGAAGAATATGGGTCTCTCCAAGACCCCTGGGGGGCAGACACTGAGAAAACTGACTTTGGAATGCAAACAATGAAGAACCCACAGAATAAATGGTCTCAAGCTACAAACCTAGATATCAAGACATTAATGGAGAGATAAAAAAGATTTCAGGAGAGACAAGAAGAAACTAGGAAGGAGTTGATAACTGACATAACAGTAATAAAGAATACTGTGAATGAAATAAATACCAAACTGATAAGCATGGAAAGCAGAATTAGCCAAGCAGAAGAAAGAATATCAGAGCTTGAGGACTAAAATATAGAACTAACCCAAACTGTCAAAAACATAGAAAAGAAGCTTAAAAAAACAGAACAAAACCTTTAAGAGATGAGCTATTACTTCAAGAGAAAGAAAGTGAGAGTAATTGGCCTTCCGGAAAAAGAAAGAGAAACAGAGGCTACCTTAGAACAAACATTCCATGAGATTATTGAAGAAAACTTCCCTCATCTCATCAGTGGCGTGAAAATTCAAACACAAGAGATTCAGAGAACCCCTGCAAGACAACAAATGAGAAGACCAACTCCCAGACACATAATAATTTGCCCAAGCAAAGTAGGTATTAAAGAAAAAAATCCTAAAGGCAGCAAGAGAAAAAGGCCTTGGAAGACCAATTAGAATAGCCGCAGCTTTATCTACAGAAACCTTGCAGGCTAGGAGAGCATGGAACCCTATCTTCAAAGTTCTAAAAGATAAACAATTTCAATGAAGAATAACCTACCCAGCCAAGCTAAGCTTTATCAGTGAGGGAGAATTAAAATCTTTCCTAGATATCCAATTGCTAAGAACTTATGCTGCCACCAGACCACCTCTACAAGAAGAAACACTTAAGAAAGTACTAAACACAGAAGAAAAGGAAAAAAGAACAACAACGTTCTTCACAAGAGCACAGGAAAAAGAGTAAAACATACACGAACCAATCTCAAAACCAAAAGAAAGACAACAAACAAAGAGGAATAACAACAACAACTCTATAAGAACTTTATGATAGGGACCAACTCTCACTTTTCAATAATTAGCCTGAATGTGAATGGACTAAATGCACCACTGAAAAGACATAGAATGGCAAAATGGATAAAATATCACCAGGCAATAATATACTGTCTTCAAGAGACCCATCTCACTAGAAAGGACACTCACAGACTCAAAGTAAGAGGATGGGAAACAAATTTTCAGGTGAACATAACACAAAAGAAAGGAGGTGTGGTGATCCTAATCTCAGACAAATACCATTTAAGCTATCAAAAGTTAAAAAAGATACAGAA
>CAUYQG010144190.1:0-27357 GCA_963574415.1 Tarsius wallacei | reverse complement strand
GGCTGAGCCACCGAGCCTGGCCCTGCTTGCACTTTAAGATTCAACAACACTGGACAACTTTTATCCTATGCATTGCCTCTTGCCTTTGCACATGCTGTTCCCTCTTCAGGGAATGCCTTTCCAGGACCGTCCACTTGCTCTAACTCCTCTTTATCTTTTGAGAGCCCACAGGATGCTCCCTTGCCAAGAATGTTAATAAATCTCACCTGACAAGGCTGCTCTCAGGAGTCCATGAAATCATGCCTGACATAGTGCCTGGAGCATGGTAGGTGCTCACTGGATGTGCATGCCTCCCCCTTTGCTAGCCTCCCCTGCCTGCCGCTCCCTTGGACTGTAGGGATTGACTGGGCCCTGAGGGATTAAACATTGTGACCCCCCCGCAAGACAGGTGATCTCAAAGGCTTCCCCAGGCTTGGATCTGGTGACATCAGCTATGGAGCTTCACCTGCACGTGGGCTTTTCCCATCAGCCTTCTTCCCGCTGAACAGGCATTTTCATATTTTCACTGAACGTGCATCAGTCATGGAGACTTCTGATGTGTACAGCCCATGTTTTAGAGTGAGACTTTTTAGGCGATAAAGATATAACTGGCTCTTATAAGAGATGGCTTCCTGGTGCCAAAGTGGGGGTTGGGGTGGTGGCAGTGTGACTGGAACTCCAGGTATCTGAAGTGACAGCTGTGAGTCCCCAGCAACACAATTCAATCAGCCTCACCAAATGAGACACTCAACAGTGAGCGTTAAAAAGAAGGTGGAGGACAAAAATGAAAAATGAAAAACATTCAAGATGGAACTAAACTTTGGAGTCATTTGATGAATGTTTGAAAGATGAACAGCAGCCCCTGAAGAGAGCGCCTTCTCCAGCTTGGCTAAAGGGGAGAAGGGTGGACTTTCTAGGATTCTGGAAGAACCATTCAGAGTTTCCTCTTTCTGTCTTTTCCCTCCCTTTCTTTCTCCTCCTTTTCTTTCCACAAATGCTTTCTGAACACCTACTGTGTGCCAGGCACCACACTGGGCACCGAGGATGTAACAGTGGACAAGGCAGACACCATCTCTGCCCCCATCCCGTTAGGGCTTGGGCAGCAGGGTTGTTTCCAGTTTTTCATGGTTGCAGACAGTGGGAGCAGTGAAAATTTTTGTAAACATACTGGAAAGAGGCATGGAATGAAGTTTTCTGTTGCCCCAGAAGTGGTGACGGAGGTCAGAGCTGCAGACGAAGTCATCAGATACCCCACATTCTGAAGAGTGCAGCTAAACTGGGATAAGACTCACTCTTCAGGCCTTGTGATAGTCCAGAGAGTTCTGTGATCTCCACCGTCCTCTGGGTCCTCACTCCTTGTTTTGTCTAAATAAGGAGAAAAGCAGCAAGAGATACAGAGAGGAGGATCACTGGCCCTGGGAAGGGGCTGTTGTCCCCTCCCTGGGGGAAAGAAGATCGCCAGAGGGATCACTTGCAGAGATGGGAGAATCCCCAGAAGGGCAGACGGGTCCCTCAGGCCAAGTTGGGGGCCTGCCCTAGGTCTTTGCTCTGGGACCTCTGTGAGGTGAACCCAGGTGTGGGTGAGTGGGGAGGGCTGCACGGAGGAAGCTGTGGTCAAGCAGACCCCAGAGAAGGGGGCGGGCTGGGGCTCTCTGCCAGGACAATGATGCTTGGGGTGGGCTGCCATGGTGGCAGTTGGGGGTGGAAGGGGCAGAGCCATGGTCGTGGTCCCGTGTCAGGGTCCCTGAAAACGGCACTTGGGGTACAGGGGTACAGCTGGAGTACCTTACACTCTCCGCCCGGGCTCAGCTCCTTCTCCGGGAAGCGTCTCTGCCTAGCTGCTGACCCCTCCACCCTGGCAGGCTGGGCTCTCATGGCCAAGCCTCCTGTTGCTGCAACTTGGCCCCCTGGCCTGTCGCTGCTGGGCATAGCTCTGTCTCTGGCCAATGGCATGGTCTTTGTCTGCCTCAACTGCTGTGTGTCCCCAGCACCTGGCGCAGGGCCAGTCAACGGTGGGCGTTCACTGTGTGTTGGTGGGAGGACCTCTGCTGGGGGGCACGAAGCTGAGTGGAGGTGATGGCTTGAGGACTGGGCTGCAGGATTCCCATCCTCTGCCTGGCTGTTCATATTCCTTCTCTTCTCTCTATGCCCAACTCTGGTCTGGCTTTCACTTTACAACCAAATAAATCAATCTTCAAACTCATGGGGAGTTTTCCTCTGGGCAGTGCTCTGAAGCATCAGAAATGCCCCCAGCCCTGATATGCAGTCACGTAGCTCCTGGGAGGAGATTTCTTGAGGTTGGGCTGGGCATCTCAGGCCTTGACTGTGCTGTGCCTTTGACTGTTGTACTGTCCCTCCTATCTCTGTGGGCTGAACACCTCCTTTTACCAGGCCTGACTCAAGGATGCTCACAGCCTTGGGTTCCAAAAGGAACTTGTGAGCATCCTTCATTCCAGCATCATCAACACTGGAGTATTGTTGTCAGTGTCTGTCCTTTTCATGAGACTGGGTGCTGCCTGAGGCCAGGGACTCAGCCCGACTCAGTGCCATGCCTCCAGTATGCCTGAGGTGCTCAACACATGTTTTTGAATGTAGGTGATGACTGCTCGAAGGTAAGGTATAAAAGATCTAGGGATGAGGCAGGAGTTAGGTAGAGATTAGGCGGAGCACACAGGATAGAGAACTAGTCTGGGTGTGGTGGCTCAAGCCTGCAATCCCAACACTTTGAGAGGCCAAGGTGAGAGGATTGCTTGAGCTCAGGGGTTCGAGACCAGCCTGGGCATCTTGGTGAGACCTTGTCTCTGCAATAAATACAAAAAAAAAATATTAAGCTGGGGGTGGTAGCGTACATCTGTAGTTCTAGCTACTTGGAAGGCTGAGGTGGGAAGATTGCCTGAGCCCAGCAGGTCGAGGCTGCTATGGCCATGAGCATGCCACTGCACTGCACCCTGGGCAACTTGTCGAGACCTCATTTCTTTTTTTTTTTCTTTCTTTTTTTTTTTTTTTTTAGTAGAAGTCTCACTCTGTTGCCCAAGATAAAGAGCAGTGGCACGCTCACGGCCACCCCAGCGTAAACCTGCTGGGCTCTGGCGATCCTTCTACCTCAGCCTTCCAAGTAGTTGGAACTACAGGCACATGCTACCATGCCTGGCAAATTTTTGATTTATTGTAGAGACAAGGTCTCACCAAGTAGCCCGGGCTGTTCTTGAACTCACGGGCTCAGCCAGTCCACTCGCCTCGGCCTCCCAAAGTGCTGGGATTACAGGTTGAGCCACCGAGCCCAGCCTTTCAGACCTCATTTCTACAATAAACCAAAAATTAAAAAAAAAAAAGCTAGAGAACTATAGGAAGGGAGGGGTGTGTCAGAGAGAAGGCACAGCGTGAACAAAGGCGTGGTGGTGGGAGCTAGCCTGGGCGTGCAGGGCTTTCCAGCAGTTGGGTGCCATCAGAGGCTAAAGCTACAGGCTGGAGTGGTCAACTGTAAGAGAACAGCAGGGCTGGGTCCTGGAAGGCACTGGTGCTGGCTGAGGAATGTAGATGTCATCCTGAAGCCCTAGTGGGCGTGGGAGGGACCTGATTGGATGTTGGGTTTAGAAAACTCACTCCAGCTGTGCACAAAGCCAGTGAGCAGGGAGGAGGTGAACAAAGGCCTGCCTGGCATGGGATGACGGAGCTGGAGAGTAGGGCACAGGCTCCAGGGAGAGTCTAGAGGTGTGATCCCTGGTGGCAGATGTGGGAGTAGGGAGAGGCTGGGAGGGTGCCCGGGACGTCGGCTCACAGCTGGGTGGCCAGTGGGGATGCTGAGGAGTCCGGGGTGGGGGTCAGGGAGCAGCTGTGATCAATGTTGGGGCTCCTGAGAGGGAGGTGAGGTGTCAAGGGAGACACCCAGGAGGCCACAGCACCTGTGATCCAGAGAAAGGAGTGTGGGCGTGGCCAGCGAGATGGCTGCCTGAGCTGTGGTCAGACAGAAGCCTGGGATGGGGGGCTGTGGCTTTATCCTGGGGGTTCTCGTTTGTAGCATAAATTAACTGCCTATATGAGTGGACATAGACATATTTATTTTAAAAATACCTATATTTAAAAACTTAAATTTTGAATTCAGAAACATCTTAAAGAGAAAACACAAACATGATATAACAGTGAATTATACCCTGTGTTTTCCTCAAAATACTCAAATTATTTAAAAAAAAAAATCCCCCTTGTGGCCGGGCATGGTGGCTCATGCCTATAATCCCAGCACTTTGGGAAGCCTAGGTGAGAGGATTGCCTGAGCCTGTGGGTTTGAGACCAGCCTGGGCAGCTTGTCGAGACCTCATTTCTGTTTTTTCTTTCTTTCTTTCTTTTTTTTTTTAGTAGAAGTCTCACTCTGTCGCCCAAGATAAAGAGCAGTGGCACGCTCACGGTCACCCCAGCGTAAACCTGCTGGGCTCTGGTGATCCTTCTACCTCAGCCTTCCAAGTAGTCGGAACTACAGGCACGTGCTACCTTGCCTGGCAAATTTTTGATTTATTGTAGAGACAAGATCTTGCCAAGTAGCCCGGGCTGTTCTTGAACTCACGGGCTCAGCCAGTCCACTCGCCTCGGCCTCCCAAAGTGCTGGGATTTCAGGTTGAGCCACCGAGCCCAGCCTTTGAGACCTCATTTCTACAGTAAACCAAAAAATTAGCTGGCATGTTGGTGTGTGCCTATAGTTCCAGCTACTTGGAAGGCTGAGGCGGAAGGATTGCCTGAGCCCAGCAGGTCAAGTCTGTAGTGGCCGTGAGCATGCCACTGCACTCCAGCTAGGGTGAGACTACAACTAAAAAAAAAATATATATATATGTATATATATATATCCCCCCGTGCTGCTTGCTTGCTTTATCTACCCCTAGAGAGTGATTGGGGACTTTCTCTGGTGTTTGTTTCGAAGGGCGTTTTCAGTTGCTGGCTGTGGGTGACATCAAGTCTCCCCATCCCACCCCCGAGGAGGTTTCAGTGATGTGCTTCCTGCTCACTGACATTTTAGGGTGACCTCTCTTGTGGAAACAGGAAGAGGAACTTGGGCCTGTCTCACTGGGAGTTCACCTGGGAGGCCTCAGAGCTAGAAAAGATGGGACAAACTGCTTTCTAGATTACATGACCATCTTGAGCGTGAGTGCCATTGTCCCCATTTTACGGAGGTAAAACTGAGGCTCAGAGAGGCGACCAACCTAAGGCCATGCAGCTGATGCATGAGCTGGGACTTGAATCGTGTCTGCCCAACCCAGAGCCCAGGTTGTTACTCATCTCTTTGGGCAAAACAAAGACCAAGCTTGTTTTGCATCAGGATCCAGAGGAATCCCAGAGATCCAGTGACTATTTCACTGATGAAAAGATTGAGGCAGAACTGGGAGTAGAGCCCAGGCCTGCTGCCCTCTAGTCTAAAGTTCTGGCCATCAGCAGTCATTGAAGGAGAGGGGAGGCTTGCAGAAAAGATGCCAACTTGGCGGGGCTGGGTTCCAACGTGTGTGTGACATGGGATTCAGAACCTTTCCCGAGGTCACACGCAGTTCTTCCTACACTCCCCTGCAGGCTTTATGTGACCCACTTGGCCCCTGTAAGCTCATGGCTCCTGCTCAGAGGAGGTGGCCAAGGCAGTGTCTTTGCTGCAAGTGGGCGGCTGAACTCTTCAACGAAGAATCATGGCCTTCATTTTGTCCCCCACATTTTGCACCACCACATAAAACTTTCCACGAATTCCTGGGAATAAAATGTAGAGGCTGCTCATTTTTGATGCCAGGAAAGTAGCCAGCTGAATGACTTTTGATGCCTGAGACAATTTCTGCCACTAGGAAAGAGGAATACAAAGTCTTCTTTCTTTGATTCTTTTTTTGGTAGAGGGGAGGGCTTGGGTGGGCCTGCTGTGATGTCTGTGCCTGGCTGCTAGGAGCCCAGGCAGTAGGAGGGGAGGACACGAACGCCTCTACTCTTCAAATGCCCCCCACAAGCCAGGCTTTGCCTCTGGAACCAGCCAGGAGGGCCAAGGTCCGGCCTATGTTACAACCTCAAGATCTTCACTGCTTTTCCAGAACAACCATTTGTCAGAGGTAGCACAGGGCTATGAGAAGTGAAGGCTTTGGTTTCACACAGACCTGGGTTGAAATCTTGGATCCTCAATGTAATAACGGAGAGACTTTGAGCAGTTCCTTCCCCTCTCTGGGCCTCAGTTACTCCTCTGTAAAATTTCCCAGGATTGTTGATCAAGGCGATGTTGATTACATGATTAAAGGCGAGATGAGTGTTGAGCACTGGCTCATCATAGAGACCCAGGAAAGGAAACTGATGAGGAGGGTGAGTGCCTCAGAGGCTGGAAGGCTTCTCCGGGGTTCTTTCTTTTTTTTTTTTTGAGTCGGAGTCTCACTCTGTCACCAGACTGGAGTGCAGTAGCACGCTCACAGCCACTGCAGCCTCGACTTGCTTGGCTCAGGTGATCCTTCCACCTCAGCCTTCCAAGAGGCTGGAACTACAGGTGTGTGCCACCATGCCCAGCTAATTTTTTTCAATTTATTGTAGAGACGAGGTCTCACCAAGTTGCCCAGGCTGGTCTCGAACCCCTGGACTCAGGCAATCCTCTTGCCTTGGCCTCCCAAAGTGCTGGGATTACAGGCTTGAGCTACTGTTCCTGGCATTCTCCAGGATTCTTGATGGGGTGATGCTGCCTCCCTCCCCCAGCAGCTGGATTCAGGTTGGTGGCCAGCAGCCAGGCTGGACACTATGCACCTGCCTGCCAGAGGAGACTGTGGGGCAAGACCTGCTTTGCCACCAGTACTTTCCTTCTCCCAGAAGTTCTCCCCTTTCTTCTGGGGGAGCCATTTCCACTTCTGCCTGCCTTAGGGTCCAGATGATGCACTGTCTCCTTTGTTACCTTCTGGGTTGTAGAGATGGGTCCATCTTTGCTGAAATTTTTCTGACTGGACATAGGGAAGAGGGGCTCTTTCCTCTCTGACTAAGCAGTGGAAAAGACAGTAGCCCAGAGCTGCTGGTGGCTGTGTCTCCCATGCTTATCCTTTGGAGAACACTATCCGTGAGAGCTGAGGCCACCAGGGTGGAGGTTGTCATGGGAGAATACTGTAAGCAACAGACCATGGCTATGAGATTAAGGAGAGCCATAAGGCCCAGTTAAGCATCTCACAGGGCTGACATTACATGTCACTTAACAGTATAACACAACCTGGCCCAGGGATTTCCAGGAGACAAAGCCACTTCAGCACAGACACAATTTTCATAAACCTTAAAACAAAGCTTGCCCTACAAGATTAGCTTCAAATCCTTTTACGGAGAAACATCCGGCAACTTGGACTGAATAAAGGCCTAAGAAAAGGAGAAGAATTTCCCAAACTCTGGGGATGGTTTTGGCACAGAGACCAGGCTAGTTAGTTGGCCACCTGGCCCCTGACTGTATTAGCCTGTGCCATTGCCAGCTTCCACCATCTGTTTTGTAAGAGCACTGCCAGAATAAACTGCTGGAACATCAGACAGTGTCCTGAGACTCTGATGCAGATCAAACCAGAGGGGAGAAGCTGCCTGTGGGAGTAGGACTACACGAAGGTGACGGCGGCTTCCAGTGCGAGCCGTAGAGAGCCATCAAAGGTTCTAAACGTGGGGAGAAGGTGTGTGTGATGAGACCAGACTTGTGGGCAATCAGTGCAGAGGCTGGTTTGCAGGTAGAGTGCGTAAGAAGAAGAAAGAATTCTCACAGCTTAGTGGCTCCATACAGCCGTCAGGAAGCAGGTGAGACCATCCAGCTAGTGCCTGCCCACTGGTCCAGGGCAGAGGCAAGGAGTGGGGAGCCGAGAGTCAGAAGGCCGTAGGCAGAATCAGAAGGCAGAGCTCCTGAGGCAGGGGATGTCAACCAGTTCCTTCCTCCTCAGAAGAGAGGTGGATGTCAAAACCTACCCAGCCATTATGGCCCGCGATAATCCCCGGTGAGTAGTCATTACTTTTTTTCTGTAGTTTTTTTCAGTCATTTTCTGTGTGCAGCCCTTGAGTTCCTGAGACAGAAAGTGTCTGAGGCTGCCTTCTTGCTATGATTGACAACTGTCTGTCTGAGCAAGAGCCAGAGGGAATGGAACAGATGGGCCCCATGCAGCCTCCCTGTTCCCAGATCTAAGTCTTGCTGCTCCTGTGGACTTCGGAAGAACAACAAGGACTCGTGCTTAGTGAGGTCACCTGGTCATCTGTCATGCACAGCCGAGGCGCTTATGAGTGAGAACATATGGTACTCAGTTCTTTGTTTCTGTGATAAATCACTGAGTATTGACTCTAAATCCATTCAAGTTGCTGCAAAGTTCATAATTTTGTTCTTGTTTATGACTGTATAATATTCCATTGTGTATATGTGTCACATTTTTCTATTCAGTTCACTTTTGATGGATAGCATGGTTGGTTCCATGTTTTGCTATTGTAAATAGTGCTGCAATAAACATGCATGTGCAGATATCTTTTTTGTAGATTGATTTAAGCTCCTCTGGGTATATTCCCAGAAGGGGGATTGCTGGATTGTATAGAAGGTCAATTTTTAGCTCTTTTAGGAGTTGCCACACTGTTTTCCATAGAGGTTTACTCAGTTTTGCATTTCCATCAACAGTGAAGAAGTGTGCCCCTTTCTCCACATCCTCACCAGCATCTGTTGGTTTTTGTTTAACTTCTTTTGTTGAGGCAGCTGGTGTGGTGATTCAGGGCCTCAGTTTGGGAGCCAGACACCCTGGGCTCAAATTTTGATCCTGATAACTACTAGCTGTGTGACTTTGGGCAATTAGCTTCACCTCTCTGAGCCTTCATTTCTTTATTTGTAAAATAGAGTTATAATGATACATACTCGCTTGGATTAATACATGTACAGGGCTTAGAATGGGGGCCGAGCACATGGTGGATACATTTATTGAGCAATGCATGTTGGTTCTTCTTATTTTTAATCGTATCAATGTTTCCATCTGAGACTGTTCCTTCTCCAAGGATGCGCCAGTGACCTCTCAGGTAGAGCCTGACAGTCTTTGCTGTAACAAGTTGCCACTAACTCGGTGACCTAAAACAACAGAAGTGTGTTCTCTCACAGATCTGGAGGCCAGAAGCATGGAGTTAAGGTGTTGGCAGGACCCGTTCCCTCTGAAACCCAAGGTGAGTTCTTTCTCACCTCTTCCTGGCTCCTGGTGGCTTCCAGGCAATCCTTGGCCTGCAGCCGCATTACCTCTGACTCTGCCTCTGTCACCACAGGGCCGTCTCCTTAGAAGGACACAGTCATATCAGATTGAGGGCTCACCCTACTCCAGGTGGCCTCATCTTAACTAATTATACTTGCAAGGACACTATGTACAAATAAGGCCACATTCTGAGGTACCAAGGGTGAGGACTTCAGTGTATTTTGGGGGTGGGGGGGAGGGATAGGGCTCAACTGAACCTGTAATAGCAATTCTTTCTTGTCCCCAGGGAAGCTGTATCTTTAAGAAGAGCTATGATGGGGGAATATGGAGATTTCAAAGCAAATAATAAAAATGCATCTGAAGATGAAAACTCTTGCCTTTGTTTCACTTCTCTGTTGCTGGTTTGTTGGTAGTCCAAGCTGCTCTGGGTGGTTTCATTCTTCTCCAGTCACTGCCATCGGCTGTGTTCTGCAGACTCTCACTTTCTGACCCTGTGTGATACCTCGCTTTGGCCACCTGGCTGTTGGTCTCTCTGAAGTATGAGGAGGTCCAGGCCAGCCTGGCCAGGTTAAAAATGCCACCTTGCCTCTGAGTTAATGCTCTTATCTTCCCACAAGTCAGCTGGCCCAGGGCCTGTGAGGAGTGCAGGGAGAGGAGAGGGGTCTGGGCTGGAGCGGGATCCTTGGAGGCTCTTTCCCCATGTGCCTGAGGCCTACTTCACTCATCCTCTTCCTCCCACAGCTCCTGCTCCCCACCTTTCTTCCCTCTGGGCCTCATTACAATGTCATTATGCACACCACACTTGCATCACACCATTCCTGTACGTTATCACCACCTGAAGATTAAGCGATGTGCACAGCGATAGTTTGTTGTACACAGGAACATCATATGACCCAGGTGGCGGGGGCACCTAGGTGGTATAACATTTTGCATGTATAGTGTGGTAGACTGGAGACTTGGGATAAAAATGGTGTGCACAAAGACAGCTGATGCATAGGTGGTTGCACAGGGATGGTGTGATGCATGGGTGGTGTGCACAGGAATGATGTAATGAACTGGTGGTGTGACTTCACTCATGCGTCATGCCACATATGCATAACACCATCCTTGTTCACACCACCCATACGATGCGGTGTCTCTGTACCACGCCACAGTGCACCATACCTCTTGTGAGCCAAAGCACCAGTGCACCAACATACCAGTGCACCACTCTGCCCATACATTTTATCACCAGTGCACCACAGCACCCAGGCACCACACCACCCATCCACAATTTCACCAGTGTGCCACACCTCTGTACATGACACTATTCATACACCACACCACACAGGCATCATATCATGCATGCACCATACCACCCAGGCATCACATCATCTCTGCACACAATCTCCATGTACCACATTACCTATCTCCACACTGCCACACTCCTGCACTATGCCACATCATTTATGCAACACACCACTTGTGCATCAAACCTTCCTTATGCATACCACATGTGTATAAGATGGTCCCTGCACAACACCAACTGTTCACCACAACACTGGTGTATCACACCAACCGTGCATGGGTAGTGTGGTGTACTGGTGTGGTGTACAGGTGGTGTGGTGCATGGGTAGTTTGCACAAGAATATGTGGTGCATGGGTGGCGTGGTGCACTGGTGTGGTGTACATATGGTTTGGCTCATAGTTGTGGTGCACACGTGGTTTGGTACAAAAGTGGTGTGATGCATGGGTGGTGTGTTCAGGGATGTTATGATGCATAGGACAGTGTGATGCATTTTGTGACAAACGTGGTGTGATACACAGGTGTTGTGCATGGATGATGTAGTGCATGAATGGTATGTACAGTAGCAATGTGGTGCACAAATGGTATGATGCATGGGTGGTTAGTTTACAGGTGATTTGGTGCACAGGTAGTGTGATGCCCAAGTGGCTCCGTTCATGGGGGGTTTAGCGTTCAGTTTTTGTGGTGCAGGGATGGTGTAACTTACAAGTGATTGTATAGATGTGAGAGTTGTGTCATCCATGGGTTGTGTCATGTACAGGTATTGTAGTGCAGGAACAGTGTGATGAAGGGGAGTGAGATACATGAGTGGTGTTGTGAATGAGGGTGTGGATCAGAAGAGTCATGTGTGGAGGTGGTGTGATGCCTGGGTGACTTTGCACACGAGTAGTGTGAGGCAAGGGTGATGTGGTGCATAGGTTGTTTGGGGGCAAATGTGGTTTGATGCATAAAAGGTAAGGTGCAAGGGTGGTTTAGTTTAGGGACAGGTTGGCATGCTGTGGTGGCAGTGTGATGCAAAGGTGGTGGGGTGCAGGAAAGGTGTGATTTATTGGTGATGTAGTTGCATAAGGGTGTGGTGCATGGACAATGCCCTGCATGGAAGGTATGGTGATTGGGTGGTGTGATGCACAAGTGATGTGGTGCATGGATGTTGTGCTGAAGATCTGGGTTTGTTTATGGCTGGTGTGATGTTGGGATGGTGCAATATACAAATGTAGTGCAAAAGTGGCATGATGCTGGGACTGTGTGATCCACAGGTGGTGTGGCGTGGGGGTGGTGTGCTGTGGCAATGGAGTGATGCTCAAATTGTGTGGTGCATGGGTGTTGAAATGCAGGGTTGGTGTGATGAACAGGTGATGTGGTGCAGAAGGGGCGGTGCCTGCGTGATGCAGTGTATACATGGTGTAATGTATGGGAAGTGTGGTGCACCTGTGGTGTGATACCTGGGTCCTGTGTGATGGGTGTGATGCATGGGTGTACAGGTGGTTTGGTGCACAGGTAATGTGGTGCCCAAGTGACTTGGTTCATGGGTGGTATGGGTGCTCACCCTCCCATCAAACCACCCATGTATTACATTGTCCCAATACCAATCACATGGTGCATCACAACATCCTTATATCCCATCTTTCCTACAACACATCACCTAGGCATCACAGCACTGGGACACCACACCAGCCATGCACCACGCAACTCCTGCACCATGCCATTTGTGCAGGACCCATGCATCACATCACCCATGCACTACATGCACGGGTCATGTGATGCATATTTGGTACAAAGTATAATGGATGTGTTGCATGCGTGTTGGTGCCCAGGGGCTTTGGCTTATAAGGGGTGTGATGCACATGTGATGTGGTACAGGGACAATGAGGTATGTGGGAGATATGAAGCATAAGTGGTGTCACATACAAATAGTGTAGTGCAGGGATGATGTGGTGTGTTGCTGGGATGATGTGATGCATGGATTATGTTTAGAGTAATGCTATGATTCAGTGGTAGCATGCACAGGAAATATGTGATACAAAGGTGGCTTGCACATGGGTGAAGTGATGCACTTGTGTGCATAGGAACAATGTGATACCCAGGTGATGTGGTGAAGGAATGGCATGGTTTAGAGATGGTGTGGTTCACAGGCAATGTGCTACAGAGGCAGGGTAGTGCTTGAGTGCTTTGGTGTACAAGGAGTTTGGTTCACAGGTGGTGTGTGCATAGGTAGTGCAACTTAGGTATGGTGTGGTTCATGGGCAGCCAGCTACGGGGACAGTGTTACATACGGACAGGGTGGTGCATAGACAGTGTGATACATAGGTGTTGTAATGCATAGGAGATGTAGTGCATATGTTGTGTGGTGCATAGGTGGTTTGTGTGGCTGGTGTGCTATACAAAAAAGGCAATGCATGTGTGGTGTGTTGGACAGGTGGCAGAGTGCTGAGACCATGTGCTGCATGACTGGTGTAAAGGATGGGAGGCGTGCTGCAGGAACAGTGTGATGTGTGTGTTGTGTGGCTTATGGGTGATGTGCTACAGGGACAATGTGATGCACAGGTGGTGTGATACATAGTACTTATGATTGCATGAGTGGCAAAGTGCATGGGGTGTGTGGTATAGAGATAATGAGACACATGGGTGGCTGTCAACACAGGTGACAACTTGCAGTAACAGTTAGGCAACAATGCTGCACAGATATTGTTTACAGGGGTGTTGTAATGCATGGAAGGTATGCACAGAAATGGTGTGATGCATGAGTGGTGTGAACCTGGACATTGTGATGCAGGGGTGGTGTTCACTATACCAACTGTGCATTACTTCAGCCATTTATCAACTTTCTTGTGCACCACATCATCTGTGCCTGATGTCACTGAATATCATACCACATCTGCTCCATGCCACCCCTGTACAACACCACTTATATATTACACTATTTGTGCAACACCACCTGTGAATCACATTATCCCAGTGCACACCACCTGTGCATCACACCATTCCTGCACTACCCCCAGGTACCACAATACTTGTGAAACAAATCACTTGTGTACCACACCACCCATGCACCATACCACCTGTGCATCACACCAACCCTGCACCACATTATCTTATGCAAACAATGTGTTATAACATTCCTGTATACACCACTTGACCATCACATTGTCGCTGTGCTCACCACCTCTACATCACTTTGTCCCTCTGTACACTTCCTGTGAATTACACCATCTCTTGCACACCATCCTTGCACCACACCACTCGCCCATCAAACCACACATGTATCACATTGTCCCAATATGAATCAACCAGTGCGTCACAGTACTCATATATCACATCTTTCCTGCAACACATCATCATTGCACCACAGCACTGGTATACCACACCAATCATGCACCACACCACTCCTGCACCATGCCATCTGTGCAGTATCCATGAATCACATCACTCATGCACTACATCACCTGTGCATCACAACACCCCTGCATCAAACTACCTGTGCACCACATTGCACAAGAATCACTCAGCCACTATGAACACCACCCATGCATGCATCACACTGTCCATGCACCACACCTCACATGCACCATATAACTTATGCATCACACCATCAATGCCCTACACAAACTGTGCGTCACATCATTGCTACATCTCACCACTCATGCACCATATCAACCATGCAAAACACCTCCCATCCACCACTCTATTTGTACACCGCATCTCCCGTGCGTCACAATACTTTTGTACCAGACCACCTGTGCAAGACAACAAGCATTACATCACTCATCTACACCACCCCAACATGACAATATCTGCACCAAATCATTGTGCATCTTACCAATCATGCATCATACCATCTCTTTGCACACCATCAATCTATCACACCATTCCTGTACACAATTCCTGTACATCCCACCATGCTTGCACAACACCACTCGTACATCACAAAATGTGAGCACCAAAGTACCTGTGCACCACATTGTTCTTGCTCGCACCACCCAAGCCCCACACCATCCCCATGCACACCACACTGCTCTCTAACAAAACCACTTATTCACTACACCCCCCTGTGCACCATACCTACCATGTATACAAGCACCTTCACACCACACCAAACCTTAACCACACTGTCCTGTGCATTCCATGCTTGCATCACAGCATCTCTGCAAACACCTGGCATCACACCATCTCTGTGCACACCACCTGAGCATTACAATGTCCCTTGAACACCATTATTGCATCACAACATTCATCCATGAAACTGCCTATACATCACATTGTCCCTAACCACAAGACTTGTGCAAGACATCACCCATCCAAAACACCATGCCACATTACATCATGTCCACACCATGCCACTTGTGCACCATGCCACCTGTGCATTACACCAAAATTGCACCACGCTATACATGCATCACGTTGTCTGTGCACCACATCAAGTGAGCACCTCAAGGCTTGTGTGCTACACTGTTCATGCAGTACAGTGACCATGCACCACACTGCCCAAATGTTATACCTCAAAAACACCAGACCAGTCATACACAAAACCACCTGTGCACTGCAACATCCCTGTGCACACCACTTATCTATGCCATCATTCCTGTGCACAGCACCTGTACATCACATTGTCTTTATGCCCTTCATTGTCACACTATGTCACTCATACTTTGACCACCCATATATTGACCACCTCTGCACAATACCACCCATGCACCAAACTGCTCATGCATCACAACACTTGTGCACCACACCATGGGTCCAACACACCACCTGTACAGCACACCCCTGTGAATCACATTGTCCCTGCAGAACAGCACCCATATACATACCAATAGTACATCACACCCCTTCTGCACCTTGCCACCTGTGCACCACACCACCCATGCATCACACTATTTTTACACCACACCACTCATACAACAAACTTGTGTATTACATAACCACTTAATCATACTCTCCCTGCCCCACACCAGCCATGCACTACACCACTTGTGCATCAAACCCCACACGCTTCACAGTATCTATTGACTACACCATCTGAGAATCACACTGTCCCTGAACCACAAAACGCATTCACCATATCACCCATGACTCACACCACTTGTGCATTTTATCATTTATATATCACCCAATTTATGCAATACATAAACCATGCATGACACCAGCATTATATCGTACTGTCCCTGCATCACCTGACTTACACACCATACGGTTTTTCAACACACCACTTATCCCTCACAACACTCTTAGACCACACCAACATTGCATCACATCCTTGTACATCATGTCAATCACAACATCCATCTACCACACAACCCATACACCACACTATATAGATGTGAATCACACTATTCCTGTACAGCACCACTGTGTATCACATCATCCTTTCACTATGCCACATGGAGTGACACTTGCCATGAATCACATTGTCCCCACACTACCACACCCATGCACGAAATCACTTTTGCATCATACCATCCAGACACCATGTCACCCAAGTACCACTCCACTAATGCATCACACCTCCCATGAATTACCCCACTGTTTATCACACCGCTTGTGCATCATACTGTTCCTGCACAACACCATCTGTGCACCACTCCATGTTTTCATCATGCCATCTCTGCATCACACCACCATGCATCACACTAACAATGCTTCAAACAATCCATGGATTACACCATCTATGCAACACACAATCCATACACTACATCAAACATGCACCAGGTCATCTTTGCAAAACACTACCTATGTATCACATCATCCCTGCACCACACAACCTGAGCAGCATACCACTCAGTCCTCATATCTGGGCATCACATCACATGTATATCACACCACCATTGCATCACATTGCTACTGTAACACAACACTATTGCATCACACTAGTCATGTATCATACTAGTCCTGCATCACACCAATGCATCACACCACCGATGCACCACACCAATTGTGCATCACACTGCCTATCCATCATAAAATCCATGCATTGCACTACACATGTATAACACCACATGTCCACCACAACTACTGTGCATTACAGTGTCCCTCTGCACATAATCCTAACAGCACTCCACCTGTCCATCAGACCACTTATGCATTTCATTGTTTCTACACCACAACTCACAACTCTCGCACAACTCCACTCTTGCATCAATTGACAGTGCACCATACTGTCTTGTGCCATACCACTGGCATACCACACCACCCAGTACCACATCTCTTGTGCATCACAGCATCACACCTCTCGTGCATCACACCATCACTGCCCCATGTCATTTGCCCACCACACCACCTGTGCATCACACCATTCCTAAACCACACCACGAAGACATCATACCATCATGTGCCACACCACCATTTTATTAACCCCCCTGTGAATCCAAGGCACTCTGCCTGTGCACCACATCACCCCTGCATCACACCTCCTGTGCATCACAATATCCCTGTCCCATGCCAACTGTTCACCACACCACCTGTGCTTCACACTGTCCCTGGACCACACCACACCATCATTGTATCAAATCACCTGCACACTATATCGCCCTTGATCTGCATCACCCATACACAACATCAACTGAGTATCACACCACATGTAATTCATATTGTCCCTTTACTGCAGCAGCCATGCACTATACCATTCTGCACCACTCTGTTCACACTACTTGTGCACCACACCCTCTGTGCATCACAGCCCTGCAATATATCACCTATGCAATACATGATCCTTTCACTACACTATGTGCCTCATACCATCCCTGCGCCATACCACATGTGCACTACACTACAAGTGCATCACACCAAATTTGCACCACACCGCCCACACACCATCCCCCTCATACACAACATCACTTTTCCATCATATCCTTCACTCACAAAACCACCTATATACCAAACCACCCATCGCTCACACCACTAGGGCATCACATCACCATTGCATCATACCATTTCTGTAACACAGCACTAATGCATCACATTTTTCTGCACCATACTACCTATGTACAGCACTACTCATGCACACACCATAAATGAATCACACCACTTATGCATTACACACTGCACCACACCACTCATGTACTATATACCCATGAAGCAACACTATTGTATAACACCACTTGCATCACACCACCCTCCTGTGCATCACATCTTCCCTGCTACACATCACTTGTGCTTTTTCCATCAACCATGCATCACATCAAATGTGCATCACAACACAGTTGCACAATACTATCTGTACCACACCACCCATGCATTACCCCACCTGTGAACATCACCATCCATCCATATACCCACCATTCCTTTGAACATCACCTGTACATCAGACCATCCATCTGCACACCGCTCATGTATCTCACAATACCTGTGAACACCATCCTTGCACCACACCACCCATCTGTTAAATCACCTGAGCCACACACCATATCTACACCACAGTGCCCTTACATTACACTCTAATCTTGCCTTGGTCTCTCTGAATTCCCAATCCTTGGATCTTTCCATGGTCTCTCAAGTCTCATCCCTTGGATCCTGCCTCTCTCTCTCTGTCTCTCTCTCTGAAGACCTAATCCTCGAGTCCTGCCTTTAACTCTCCAAAGTCCCAAAACTCAGGTCTTAACTTTGGCTCTCAGAAGATTCAACCCTTGAGTCCTACCTTGGTCTTGCTGAAGTCCCAACCCATGAATCCTTGTTTGGTCTCTCTGAAGTACAAACCCTCATATCCTGCCTTTGTCTTTCTTAAATCCCAACTGTAGGATCATGCCTTGATCTCTCTGAAGTCCCAGCCCTCAAACCCTGCCTTGGTCTCTCTGAATTCTCAACCCTTGAGTCCTGCATATTTCTGTAAAATGTCACACACTTTGGATCCTGACTTGTCTCTCTGAAATCCCAACCCTCGGATCCTGCATTGGTCTCTTAAAAAACCCAAATGGCTCCTGCATTGGTCTCTCTGAAGTCCCAAATCTTGGACCCTGTCTTGTTCTCTCAGAAGTACCAAACTTCAGATGCTGATTTTGTCTCTCTGAAGGCCCAACTCTCAGATCCTGTCTTGGACTCTCTGAATACGCAACCCTTGAATCTTGCCTTGATCTCTCTGAAATTCCAAGCCTCAGATCTTGCCTTGTTCTCTCAGAAGTCCCAACCCTCTGTTCCTGCCTTGGTTTGTCTTAAGTGCAAACCCTTGAGTACTGCCATGGTCTCTCTGAAGTCTCACACCTCATATCCTTTCTTGGTCTCTCTGAAGTCTCAATTCTTGAATCTTGCCTTGGTTTCACTGAAATTCCAACCCTCAAACCCTGCCCTTGTCTCTCTGAAGTCCCAATCCTTGGATCTTGCCATGGCCTCTCTGCAGTCCCAGCCCTAAATTCCTGCCTTGGTGTCTGAAGTACCAACCCTTGAGTCCTGCATTCGTCTCTCTGATATCCCCAACTTCGAATTTGGCCTTGAGCTCTCCAAAGTCCCTAGCATGGAGTCTAGCCTTGGACTCTCTGACTTCCCAAACCTCGAGTCCTACTTGGTTCCTTTAAAGTCCCAACCATCAAGTCCTGCCTTGGTCTCTCTGAAATCCCAAACCTCGGATATTGCCTTGATCTCTCTGTATTCCCAACACTTGAATCCTGCCACTGTTTCTCTGAAGTTCCAACACTCGAGTCCTGTCTTTGTCTCTTCAAAGTCCCAAACCTCAGATCTTATCTTGGGCTCTTATAAGTCCCAACACTTGAGTACTACCTTGATATCACTGAAGTCACAACCCTCGAATACTAGCTTGGTCTCTCCAATGTCCCAACCCTTGGATCCAGCCTTGGTCTTTATGAAGTTCCAACCCTCAAATCCTACCACGGTCTCCTTGAAGCTCCAAACTACAGATTCTGCCTATTTTTCTACAAAGTCCCAAACTTCAGATCATGCCTTTGTCTCTCTGAAGTCCCAAACCCTGGATCCTGCCTTGGTCTCTCAGATGTCCCACCCATCAGTTTCTGCTTTGGTCTCTCTGAAGTCCCAAACCTTGGATCCTGCCTTATTCTCTCTTAAGTCTCAACCCTTGAGTCCTTTCTTGCTCCTTTTGAAGTACTACATCTTGGATTTTTTCTTGGTCTTTCTGAAGTCCCTACAAAGTACCAACTGTCATGTTTTGCTTAGTCTCTGAACTCCCAACCCTCAGATACTGCCTTGGTGTCTCTGAAGTCCCAGTCTTCAAGTCCAACCTTGGTCTCTCCAAAGTACCAGCCCTTGCATTCTGCCTTGGTCTTCTGAAGTCCCAATACTTGAATCCTGCCTTGGTCTCTCCAAAGCACCAACCCTCAGATGCTGCCTTGTTCTCTCTGAATTCCCAACCTTCAGATTCTTCCTTGGAGTCTCTGAAGTTGCATCCCTCGAGTCCTGCCTTGGTGTCTCAGAAATCCTAGCATTCTGATCCTGCCTTGGTCTCTCTGAAGTCTCAAACCTCAGATCCTGCCCTGGTCTCTTCGAAGTCTCAACCCTTGAATCTTGCCTTGCTCTCTCTGGTCTCAACCCTTGGTTCCTGCCATGGTCACTCTGAATTCCCAACCTTGGTCCCTCTGAAGTCCGAAACTTCAGGTTCTGTCTTGGTCTCTGTGAATTCCCAACACTTAGATCCTGCCTTGCTCTCTCCAAATTTCCAAACCTCAGATCCTGCCACTGTCTCTCTGAAGTTGCAACCATTGAGACCTGCCTTTGTCTTTCTGAAATACTAAACCTCAGATCTTGTCTTGGGCTTTCATAATTCCTAAACCTTGAGTTTTACCTTGATCTCACTGATGTTCTACCCCTTGAATACTGACTTGGTTTCTACAAATTCCCAAACCTCAGAACCAGCCTTGGTCTTTCTGAAATCCCAACCTTCAAATCCTACTTTGGTCTCACTGAATTCCCAGCCTTCGTATCTTGCCTTGGTCTCACTGAAGGAACAACCCTCGACCTGGTCTCTTGAAGTCCCCAACCTCAGATCCTGCCTTGGACTCTCTAAAGTCCCAACTCTCATTTCCTGCCTTGGACTTTCTGAGGTCCCACACTTCGGATTCTTCCTCTGTCTCTTTCAAGTTCCGACCCTCGAGTCCTAACTTTGCCTCTCTGAAGCCCCAACCCTTGAATGCGGCTTTGGTCTCTCCAAAGTCCCAGCCCTCAGCCGGGCTCGGTGGCTCAGCCTGTAATCCTGCACTTTGGGAGGCTGAGGTGAGTGGACTGCCTGAGCCCGTGGGTTCGAGACCCGCCTGGGCAACTTGGCGAGACCTCATCTTTACAATAAATCAAAAAAATAGCCGGGCTTGGTAGCGTGCGCCTATAGTTCCAGCTACTTGGAAGGCTGAGGCAGAAGGATCGCCGGAGCCCAGCAGGTCGAGGCTGCGGTGGCCGGGAGTGGCCACTGCACTCCAGTCTGGGCAACTGAGTGAGACTCCAACTCAAAAAAAGAAAAAAAAAAGAAAAAAAATGTTGTCAAGCTTAACTGGCTCTACTGCCTGAATTCACGCAATTCATTGATATCTTGTATTTTATCATCCATAAAGTAGCACACATTCTAAATTGAATTTCGTAGTTTACTTATACATAGACACAATCGGATTTTGTACATTAATTTATTTTAGACAGTATCATATTGAAAACAAAATCAATAATAGTACATTTCAAGTTTATATTTTATTGCTGTGCAAATTGAAAATACAGAGAATCATAAATACTTGATCTATGCAAAGACTATAAATGTACTGCTGATGGGAACTATTTGAACTGCAAACATCTCTTATTTTGACCGGCTATGTCAAACCAAAAAAAAGTGTCTCTATATATCTTCAGATGTAGTGATCATTTTCCAGTTTGCCAAAATTCCCAACATCCCCTTCGGTCTGATGACAGGTCTGCTTAAATGGATACACTTATCCATTACTGATACTTGAGTTTAGCAATCTCATGTGTTTTTTTCTATTCATCATACTTGGAAACATAGCTATTATACATATGCAATTGGACAAAAGATGCTTTACATTAAGTGACAAAAATGTTCATGTGTTTAGGGAGAATTAAATATGGAAATATTTATTTAGATTGTTTGAACATGAAACTTTAAGGCCAGTTTTAAAATTTGAAAAATTGGTAAGAATTGTAAAATTTCCCACAAGTAATCTAGATAATATCTAATTTTAACAGACAATTCATGTAGTTTTTCAATTTTTTTATCTAATTACAGAATAAAGTAGTACTGCTCTTGCAGGGTGTTTTTTTATTCCAGAAACTCTTTCCTTGGCTTGTAGATGGCGTCCTTCTCGCATGCCTTCACAAGGTCTTCCCACCATGTGTGTCTGTGTCCTAACTTCCCCTTCTTCTAAAGACACCAATCATAACAGATTAGGACTCACCCTTATGTCCTCATTTCAATTTAAATACCAGTTTAAAGACTCTGTTTCCAAATACAGTGTGCTGCATGTTAGTACTTCAACATACTAATTCTGAGGAGATACAAGTTAGGGAATAGCAACCTTTCTTCCCAAATCATGACATAACTATTTACAAGAGAGCAAAAAATAATAATTTTATAAAACTGTGTCAAAATCACATGTCAAAAGCAGTGCAAAGCACAATTATATGAATTTGTTACAGCACTTTCATAGGTGCTTTTTGTATTGCACATGCATGTATGTGCAGCAATCAAACAGACCACAACAAATTCACAACTTTGTTCTCTCTCCAAATTTTTTTTCAATAAAAAGATTGGTTATTATCAAGCTAAAATCTGAAAACATATATAACAGCTTGGTCTTAACAGCCTGATACATTCTGTAAGTTCCCTAATCAATTAAATTTACTCCTTTTTTAAAATTTCAAGGTAGTTATTTTCCTTTAGATTATTTAACTATTATTATCATGGAAAATCAAATAAACAAAACACTTTTCAAAACATAGTTGAACCTTATTCTTTTTTATAAAGAAAAAAAAAAACCTTTAAATTTGTGTGTCATTGTGGAATATGCATCTCCAAATTGATGACTTGAGATGAGCTTGTTTTATAAATTAGGACACAGGAATTAAGACATTAAGAAGTAAGCACAGTAAGATATATATACAGATAAGTTATATATATATATATATATATATGCATATCCTGTAAGTATGTATGAACATACCTATAGATGAAAGATTCATGCTCATATGTGTATGTATATATGGGGGGAGGTGCCAAAAAATACATACACATTTTAAGAGATGCTATCTATGTATTAATTTTAGTAAGCCATAATCAGAAGTGTCTGGATGCTGATGGTAAGCTTTTGAGCACCTTTTGTAATTGCAGAAGTCAAACATGACTTTTATTTATCTTTTGGAATCAGTATTTTTCGAGTATTACAATTTTAATACGGCTTTTTCCTTTCTTAAAATATATATCCATTTTTGGCACACCCTGTATTGTTTGTGTGTGTGTGTGTGTGTGTGTGTGTCCTGTAAGAGAACAATAAATAAATTATCTCTTAAAAATTAGTAAATATAGCCGGGCTCGGTGGCTCAGCCTGTAATCCCGCACCTTGGGAGGCTGAGGTGAGTGGATTGCCTGAGTCCGCGGGTTCGAGACCCACCTGGGCAACTTGGTGAGACCTCATCTCTACAATAACACAAAAAATTAGCCAGGTATGGTAGCGCGCACCTGTAGTTCCAGCTATTTGGAAGGCTGAGGTGGAAGAATCGCCGGAGCCCAGCAGGTTGAGGCTGCGGTGGCCAGGAGCGGCCACTGTACTCCAGTCTGGGCAACAGAGTGAGACTCCAGCTCAAAAAAAAAAAAGTAAATATTATATATCTGACCCGTTACAAAGTTTTCTAGGATCAGTGAGGCTAAATGACATGTTATGTAAGCACTGTAAGTTGTTGGACATATTCTCAAGAAGGAAAGAAAAAAGTGAATTTAGTATAGATCTCTGCACATAATAGAAGTATTTGGTAAATGCTTGTTAAATACACAGAGGTGTGAGAGTTGCTATGATGCTGGTAGCCAGTTTCCCAGTAACCCACCCTCTCTAATTAACTACAACAAAGCCTGCTCTTTTCTGTCCCCTGGGGTCAGCCCTTTGGAGAGGAGGGGGAAAGAGTTCACAAAAGAAAACAGCCTAAGCAGAATACTAACAAGAGGAAAAAATAAGCCAAATATACCAAACCAGAAATCTAATTTATCACATGCTGCCCAAGTTCCCTCCAGATTTTAAAGGGCAACCTCTCGCAGGCTTACAGAATTGGAAGGAAAAAAAATTAATATTTGGATGAAGTGAAATTGCTGGAAGAAGTCCTGAAAAATGTTTTATAATATTCTGAAATCTCATATTCCTCAGCTTCAGGTGGTATATTAAACAATAATGTCCATGTGCCTATTCTTTGCCCAGTTTGATGACATTAACCAAGCTGTCAGTCTAGCAATGAAACTAAAATATCTCTGGAGACTGAAGAGGGGGGAACGTGGGACACCCTGAACCTTTTAAATTAATTTTACCATTTTTATAATGTACATCAAGTTTGTTTGCTGTGGTCTTGACTAAGAACTTATCTATCATCATCAGTCATTGTTTTAGTAAAAGTGAAAGGTCATTTGTTGCTGCTATTCAGGATGTAAAAATAATGACTTTATCTTTAAACAGTAGATGGTACTGTGAGTACATTGTCACAGGAAATTGCCAAGATATGGATCAGTTTGGGAGTTGGTGGCGGTGAATTAGGATGAGATACAGAGGAAAATGGCAACAGCTGCAAATGTGCGTATCTACTTTTCCATCAGTTTTTAAAGACAGTATGTTAGGTGGTGTCCTGGATGAGCTGATCTCTTGTGAAGAAAATAATTTGTGGAACTGGATGTACAAAGACAGATATCATCTGATAGCTTCACATTAAGTCTTTCCAAACCTGAACACATGATGAACTTAATCCAATGTTAGATTTTTTAAATGTATAATTTCTATTCAAATTATTTGTTGAAGACTATTACTAGTAAATTATTACTAACTTTTACTTTTTACAGGAAAATGGTCAATGTGCTACTAATATAGTACTAGGTAGATGAAAATATGATCTTGGATAGATTATTTATTCATAAGGCTGTCAAAATAAATAACAATAGTAGGGAAATAGGGGGAAAAGGAAGACCATAAAGAAGTTAAAGCTTTAAAATAACGAGGGGAATAACCTGGGATTATTTAGGTGACAGCAGAATGTGGGTTTTGATCTCTGTTTTACAAGCACAATTCCCTAAGATTTTATATTGGCTTAATTTTATTAGTAGTACAAAGTGTATGCATGCTACATTGTTTTATCAAGTTTTTACATTCCTGAGTTCTCTATTTGATTTATTTTTTGGTTGATTAGTTTCACCTTCTGTTAGATTTTTAGGTTTTCAATATTTCAAAAATGAATCCATAAAAAAATAGATATCTAGGTAGATGATTAATTTTTCAGCACATTGGCAATAAAATCATCCAAATCCTTCCCTACCATTGTTGCTGTAGAAAAGCCAATAGTCAGTTTAATTTTTCATATTATAAAAAAAGATCTACCTTTTGTCCCCAATTCTACTTATCACCTATGCCACTAACTATAGTATACTGGAATTTTATGATAATTTGTTTAGAAATTAATTTATTTATATTTATTCTGCCTTAGATTTACTGGCCTTAAAATTATAAATTGGTGTCTTTTATTAATTCTGGAAAATTCTGAAGCATAAATTTTCTCTAACTTGCTCCTTCACTGTGGATTTCCAATTAAATATTTGTTAGAATTTTCGCTTTACCTACTAAAACTCATATTTCTCTATTTTATGCTTTTGTGTTCTTCCACATTACATCTGACAGCTTTTAGTTTTTAAATCCTTTTTTTATTAGTAGAATTTCATTTGCTGTTAAAATTGTTTTAACTAAATTTGGTTATTTTATTTTTTACTTGTAGATTTTATTTTAATTTTCTGGGTTTTCTATTTTGTTTTTATTGAATCCTGTACCATGGCTGGAATTTAAAAAATATAATTTCAAAAAGCATCATATATTATTTCTGTTTTTATGTTACTATGTTTTCCCAAGTGTTTTATTATTACTAATTTTAACTTGGTAGTGCAAGTACTAAAAAAAAAATTCTTAAAATAATTTTGTTGCAAAAGTAAAATTGATACTTTCCAGAGAGTGGGTAGATACTGTTAGGCACCTGTGAAACTACCACTGGATCCAACCTAAACCAATTTTATGACCCTCAGAATGTATACAAGAAAATAAATTCATAATATATTATAGGCCTAAACATAAAATTTAAAACAACAAAATATATGGAGAAAAGATAAAGATAAAAAAGTTGTTTAGACCTTGGATTTGATGATGAGAATTTGACTATAACATCAAAAGTACAATCCATTAAAAATTAATAAACTGTATTTTATAGTGACTCTCTTAATGCAAGTATTGTATAAATCATGAGTGGAAAAAATATTTACATCACCTTATTAAGGACTTTTTTCTGAATATATGAAGGATATTTAAAAGTCAATATTAAGAAAATAAACAACCCAGTACAAAAAACATACAGGCAGCCGGGCTTGGTGGCTCAGCCTGTAATCCCACGCCTTTGGGAGGCTGAGGTGAGTGGATTGCCTGAGCCCGCAGGTTCGAGACCCGCGTGAGCAAGCGAGACCTCATCTCTACAATAAATCAAAAAACCAGCTGGGCGTGGTAGCGTGCGCCTGTAGTTCCAGCTCCTTGGAAGGCTGAGGCAGAAGGATTGCCGGAGCCCAGCAGGTAGAGGCTGCGGTGGCCGGGAGCGGCCACTGCACTCCAGTCTGGGCGACAGAGTGAGACTCCAACTCAAAAAAAAAAAAACAAAAAAAAAACATACAGGCAATATATAGCATAGCAATATTGAAGCAAAAATGATGAATGGATGGCAAATATGAATGATTCTCTACATTATTTGTCATTATGGTGATGTAAATTTAAACACAAATGAGATGTTATTAACACAAGATTGCAATCAATAAAATTCCAAAAGACTGACACTATAAAATGCTGGCAAGGATAGAAAAATAGTAACAAAAACTCTTTTTTATTAGTAGTAGGAATGAAACATTTAACAGTCACTTTGGAATAATGCTTGACAATTGATTATAGAGTTAAAAAGATTAAGCACACAACTCCATGATCGTGCTCCTTGGTATTCAATTGAGTTAACTAAAAATATATTTTCACACACAAAAAAAACTTGTATATGCACATTTATAGAAGCTTTATTTATTCATCATCACAAAATCCTAAAGATAATTATAGATATTTACATATACATAGACTAGTATGCATATTTGGATTTCCAGACTCTCCGCTAAGAGGACTATGATGCAGTGACACACCAGTAAGAACAAGCACAGCCAGCACCCATATCTTGATTTCTATATGCCATTCTCAAATAAAGAAAATCAGGAATATCAAAAGACATGGCTAATGCTAGGGCTAAAGCATGAAAAATACAATATGCATCTGGAGCACACAGTAGTACCAGAAAGTAAGACCAATGCCCCATAAACAAAAAAGATGGTGAATACAAGTTAACTTTTAAACAATGAATATCCTGACAAGATATTTTTCAGGCTCCTCTTGGCTCTGAAAGTTTCTCAGGTTGGTACTGAAGTGAGCTAAATCAGTTTAAAAAAATCAAATTACTAGAAAAATAATAGTATCAACCATCTTAATCCATTTTGTTTAAAGCTTCCATCTTAGTTGCCTGCCTGACATAAGAATCACCCCTCAATGCCTAAGTGTGATTACTGTAATGTTCCCATGACCACAGACCCCCAACTTTGTCCCCTTTGGGTAGGTTGTGCTGACTGTTTTCTGCTGACTGTTACAAAACTCTCTAGCCATAAGTTCCATTTAATTGTATGCTTTGTTAATTGCCCTGAGGTGTTCCAAGGATCTGTAATTCTGTTTTAATTTTTGTCTG